>JARACY010001198.1:0-64094 GCA_029255725.1 Scrobipalpa atriplicella | reverse complement strand
GTATCCGCCATCTTTCTTTATCTGTGGACAATGGAAACAGAACTTCGTTAGATAATAATCAGTTAGGTAATAGGTAGGTACATTTATTTGCCTTAAAGATTCATTTATTGCCTAAATCAATTACCATTAAGGATCACGTTTGTATGGTTGTTTAATCTTACGACTGCCGCTCAGCCATGCTTATACTTAGAGTTGTGAGTATAGACACGCGTCCTTGTGTGCGTAACTACAGGTTTCACACACACTAAGACAATGTGTGTGCTAGTACATTTAATCACACAAGTATGGCAATGCGGCAATGGGAATTTATTGGACATATTTGTGAGTTCCTGCAGAGGGCGCTGAAACTGGCAAAAAAAAACGTTTCTTTACACGGAAAAGTCTATTGACTATTTATATCTTTTCTAATTTTGTCAAATCAATCTTTTTACATCTCTGAAAGCTGTATTTTACTTAACTATAGTTCATTATTCAATAAAGCAGCACTAAGAAAGCCTTTCTAAACTATAAATTTTACACTAAAACTTATTTGTCACATTGCGTGAAACGAAACCGTCAAAACCACGTCATACGTCCTGTCAAAATGTTAGGCGCGCACAACGCCATCTATTTTGAAACTGAGAATTTTCTCCGGAGCGAGCAAATTAAAAACCCCATCATTCGCTTGCCCTTATCCCATTTATTTGGGGTCGGCGCAGTACGTTTTCTTCTTCCATTCATCATAAAAAACGAGAAAAAAAAACTATAGTAGTAAGTAAGTAGTTATACTCCATCCGCAATAAATAAAACACAAAGAGGGGACACAAACCGTCCATGAACTTTATGAAATAGGTCATGCACCAGGCATGGGCCTCGATGACCTAGATTCTAGGTTACCTGTTCAACATGTCGCTTCCTTTGTTCAGATATGCATTTTTTCTGTTGTATTTTGTCCTTCCATGCTAAACTGGAGTGATAGAAAAACATAGAATGTGCCAGCTGCATCTCCTCCTGGGCATTCTTGTATTGCAATTTAGGCGACGACAACCTGTCACAATAGCGATACACATTTCAGTCTAAAATTGCCCTCAAAACTTGTCAGCCGTGGCGGAACGACCTATGTTTAGGTCGTTTTTGCTCTGCCTACCCCATTTGGGATAAAGGCGTGATTTTATGTATGTATGTATGTATGTATGATAAGAGTGTATATGAATGTGAGCTATAAAGGGAAATAGAATTTCCCAGTTGCTTCTCTTCATAATTTTACTTTCTGTTCGCAAGATTTTAGCGCCCTTTTCCTTACCGTCATTTTATTGATAATCATAGAATTTGACAACAAGTATGGCTTCTATAGTCACGGCGGCCGGACACTAGTTTACTAAATAAGGAATTTAGTGTCGTGGTTTGTACACTTTAAATTATCTAGATTTTACTTAAGATAGACTGGAATTTTCTTTTAGAATTTTACATAAAGAACAGAAAAAAACAATTATTCAAAAAAGTTTGTTTTTCTTCGACAGTTTGAAAAGCTCTGGCAGCCCTACTAGTAGCATCTTTCTGACCTATTTTCTATAAAGGTCACGAAGGGTTCACACAGGAATACGGTTGCAGCTAGGGCAGTGTCCTTCCTTTGTTCGTGTTAAACCATGTCAGAGGCCGTTTAGCGGTTTGGAAGCTCTGACAGGGTAAGCCACAACAAAGAAGACCGACCATGAAAGGATTTCTTACGGATTTTAATTTTACAGTAGATTTATGAATTATCCGATAAAACGACACGACTAATCTAGGTCTGTCATGACCATAAGACCACAGAAAGGGACGGAAATAATTTTGAGACGCATACATACATATAATCACGCCTTTATCCCGAATGGGGTAGGTAGAGCGTAAACGACCAAAAGAAAAGGTCACGTCTGACAAGTTTTGAGGGCAATTTTAGACTGAAATGTGTATCGCTATTGTGACAGGTTGTCGTCGCCTAAATTGCAATACAAGAATGCCCAGGAGGAGATGCAGCTGGCACATTCTATGTTTTTCTATCACTCCCAGTTTAGCATGGAAGGACAAAATACAACAGAAAAAATGCATATCTGAACAAAGGAAGCGACATGTTGAACAGGTAACCTAGAATCTAGGTCATCGAGGCCCATGCCTGGTGCATGACCTATTTCATAAAGTTCATGGACGGTTTGTGTCCCCTCTTTGTGTTTTATTTATTGCGGATGGAGTATAACTACTTACTTACTACTATAGTTTTTTTTTCTCGTTTTTTATGATGAATGGAAGAAGAAAACGTACTGCGCCGACCCCAAATAAATGGGATAAGGGCAAGCGAATGATGGGGGTTTTTAATTTGCTCGCTCCGGAGAAAATTCTCAGTTTCAAAATAGATGGCGTTGTGCGCGCCTAACATTTTGACAGGACGTATGACGTGGTTTTGACGGTTTCGTTTCACGCAATGTGACAAATAAGTTTTAGTGTAAAATTTATAGTTTAGAAAGGCTTTCTTAGTGCTGCTTTATTGAATAATGAACTATAGTTAAGTAAAATACAGCTTTCAGAGATGTAAAAAGATTGATTTGACAAAATTAGAAAAGATATAAATAGTCAATAGACTTTTCCGTGTAAAGAAACGTTTTTTTTTGCCAGTTTCAGCGCCCTCTGCAGGAACTCACAAATATGTCCAATAAATTCCCATTGCCGCATTGCCATACTTGTGTGATTAAATGTACTAGCACACACATTGTCTTAGTGTGTGTGAAACCTGTAGTTACGCACACAAGGACGCGTGTCTATACTCACAACTCTAAGTATAAGCATGGCTGAGCGGCAGTCGTAAGATTAAACAACCATACAAACGTGATCCTTAATGGTAATTGATTTAGGCAATAAATGAATCTTTAAGGCAAATAAATGTACCTACCTATTACCTAACTGATTATTATCTAACGAAGTTCTGTTTCCATTGTCCACAGATAAAGAAAGATGGCGGATACAGACACAGAAACGCTGCCTAACGGCACCGGAGCACTGTCAGAAGAAGATGAACGAATGAAGCAGCGGCCCGCGGACATTGATGCTGTAAGTTTAGAAAACAAAATTCAGCCAGCGCTTTTGCGTAAGCGTCTATCCATACTAATTTATAAGATATACGACAAGCCGCGTTGTAGTCGTTCTAAAGTGAATTGTGAAGTATTCTATTTACTCGACTTCGAGTTTTAAACGCAGACAGAGGCATTTCCTCATCCAATCACTCTTGCTATCGATGCTGCCAACGCGTGTAGAGCCACAGTCAACTCGACTTCTCCCAGCAACCGCGCACCCTGCGGGCGATACTGGCACGTATAGATTCACGATAAGGCCTTCCCAAGACAACGTCCTAAGCCGAGGTTCGAGTCCCCTTCGGCGCCCTTAGGAATGTTTGATTTTTTTCAAAGGGTGTAGATAGCGTGTTGCAACTCCCCGCTTTAGACCGGTTGAGCAACCGTCTATGGACATCTGCAAATTGATCCGTGTTTGCTGCGATGCTGTCGTGTGACTGTAATGCCTAATGTGCGCTCTAAAATAGTCAAAAGTAGCCAAAATAACACGATCTTCATTACCACATTTCTATTCCAGGACGTACGCGAGATGGAGCGCCGCAAGCGAGTGGAAGCCCTCATGTCTTCAAAGATGTTCCGTGAGGAACTGGAGCGCGTTTTGGACCAGCAGCTACACGAAGGAGGGGACGCGCCCCTGCTGCAGCGCATCCGCGAGATGGTCGGCAACCGTATGCATCCGGGGCGAGGGGGGGTGAGTGTCATCTTCTTCTTCTTCTTGTATCGAAGATCCTTCAAAGATGTTCCGTGAGGAATTGGATCGCGTGTTAGACCAGCAGCTACACGAAGGAGGGGACGCGCCCCTGCTGCAGCGCATCCGCGAGATGGTCGGCAACCGTATGCATCCGGGGCGAGGGGGGGTGAGTGTCATCTTCTTCTTCTTCTTGTATCGAAGATCCTTCAAAGATGTTCCGTGAGGAATTGGATCGCGTGTTAGACCAGCAGCTGCACGAAGGAGGGGATGCGCCGTTACTGCAGCGCATCCTCAAGATGGTCGGCAACCGTATGCATCCGGGGCGAGGGGGGGTGAGTGTCATCTTCTTCTTCTTCTTGTATCGAAGATCCTTCAAAGATGTTCCGTGAGGAATTGGATCGCGTGTTAGACCAGCAGCTACACGAAGGAGGGGACGCGCCCCTGCTGCAGCGCATCCGCGAGATGGTCGGCAACCGTATGCATCCGGGGCGAGGGGGGGTGAGTGTCATCTTCTTCTTCTTCTTGTATCGAAGATCCTTCAAAGATGTTCCGTGAGGAATTGGATCGCGTGTTAGACCAGCAGCTACACGAAGGAGGGGACGCGCCCCTGCTGCAGCGCATCCGCGAGATGGTCGGCAACCGTATGCATCCGGGGCGAGGGGGGGTGAGTGTCATCTTCTTCTTCTTCTTGTATCGAAGATCCTTCAAAGATGTTCCGTGAGGAATTGGATCGCGTGTTAGACCAGCAGCTACACGAAGGAGGGGACGCGCCCCTGCTGCAGCGCATCCGCGAGATGGTCGGCAACCGTATGCATCCGGGGCGAGGGGGGGTGAGTGTCATCTTCTTCTTCTTCTTGTATCGAAGATCCTTCAAAGATGTTCCGTGAGGAATTGGATCGCGTGTTAGACCAGCAGCTGCACGAAGGAGGGGATGCGCCGTTACTGCAGCGCATCCTCAAGATGGTCGGCAACCGCATGCATCCGGAGCGAGGGGGTGTGTGTCATCTTCTTCTTCTTGTATTGAAGCTCTCTTCAAAGATGTTTCGTGTACCAGCAGCAGCTGCAGGAGGGGGGAGACGCCCGTTACTGCAGTGAATCAGAGAGATGGTCGGCAACCGCATGCACCCATGCGAGGGGGTGTGAGTGTCATCTTTTTCTTCTTCTTCTTGTATCGAAGCTCTCCTCAAAGATGTTCCGTGAAGAATTAGAGCGGGTGTAAGACCAACAGCTGCAAAAGGGAGGAGACGCTCCGTTACTGCAGCGCATCCGAGAAATGGTCGGCAACCGCATGCATCCGGGGAGAGGGGGGTAAGTTACTAATTTATATCGTCAAAATATGTATTTTGAAAAAAATCTCATGTTTCCATTGAATTTGCAGGGCCCAAGCTGCGTGCTGCCAATCAACGACATCCGCGGCATCGAGGGCATGGGCTACGAGAAAGGCGAGAAGATCCTGCGCTGCAAGCTGGCTGCCGTTTACCGCTTGGTGGACCTTTTTGGGTGGACGCAGAGTAAGTTCCATTGCTGGATAATTTCCTCCCATTTATGCTTCCATGCTGGACTGGGAGTGATCTCCTCCCGTGCATGCTGTAAAAATCAGCTAAGGGAATCGAGGGTTTCAATGTATTGCAATTTAGGGGATGGGCTGACAACCTGTCACTATAGCAATATACATAATCACCTGTATAATAACCCTCAAAACTTGTCAGACGTGGCGGAATGACCTTTATTTAGGTCGTTTTTGCTCTGCCTACCCCAATAGGGAAAAAGGCGTGATTTTATTTATGTACGTATGTATCTGTTATAATATAACCCTCAAAATTTGTGTAAGACGTGGCGGAATGACCTTTGTTTGGTCGTTTTACTACCCCATTCGGGACAAGGGCGTGATTTTATGTATGTAAAATAACCTAACAATTTCCTTCTCACCCTTACAGCAGCAGGCATGGCCGGCCAGATCACCGCCCGGCTCAACACCGCCGTGGAACAAGTGCTAACCACGCCCCGTGGTCTTCTACCACATGAAGTCACTGCTTCTTCGCTTGTGAAGGTCGATATGCAAGGTGCAGTGGTCGACCAGGGGACTACCAACTTCCCTGTGAATGCTGAAGGTTTGTCTAAAGTTTTTAGTCTTAAAATTGCCGAATTGCTGGGTTAGATGCCGCTGTATAATGTTCCGTCGGGAACCGCTAGATGGCGTGTTCTAAAACGCACTATTCAAGTTTTTTGAAGGTCCGGTTTAAATGACTTACCTTAACTTTCCTGTGAATATTGAAGTGTAGTTTAGGTGCTGGATTAGACTAGTTTTACCTCGGGAAAATATCTTAGTCTCGCAGAAAATCTTAAGCTTTAGCCGTGGGTAAAACCACGTTGAGGAAAGCTAGTGCTCATTAAACTGTTTATGTAAATTTTATTCATGTTCCATTTTCTTATGCCCAGGATTCTCAGTACACGGAGCGGTCCACGCAGCAAGACCAGATTTACGTTGCGTGCTGCACGTGAGATCAGCCAGTGTATTGGCTGTGTCTTGCACCAAGAGAGGTCTTCTGCCGCTTTGCCACGAAGCCGCTTTACTGGGGGACATCGCTTACCACCAGGTTCCAACTGGTGAGTTCTGGAGTCACAGAGAAACCCAATTATGCTTGTTTACATCTTTCTCTTACATACATTTCTAAAACAACGAAAAACACATGCATTCCCACTTACACTAGCCTCTCTTCCTTATAAATACACTCGCACATATCTTTCACACATTAACACACTTCACTCTTACAAACATAACTTCCTCTCCCATGCACGTTTGTTTACACGTATAAACACTGCAAAATGACACTTCTGGAAATGGGCGTATGCTTGGCAAGTGGCAACTGCATTGCAAGATGTTACAGGGAAGACTGTTTCCCATTGCCTGGATTTATTCCTGCTATAACGTCACTTGTATGAAGACATTGGGTGCAGCCCTGACACCAAAAGGAAGGAAGTTGAACTCATATAAATAAATTTCCACAACGTATTTCGTCACTTGTATGAAGACATTTTCTTCTTCTTAGCGAGTGAATCCTCGAGTCGAACAACGATCACAGCTATAAGGCCTCTGACATGGTTTGAGTAACGACCACTATGAAGACATTGCAGTGCGGCACTGAAACCAAAAGGAAGGAAGTTGAATTCATATATTTTTTTAAATTTGTAAGCCTAACTTCGTTTCTTCAGGTGTTCTGGACAATGAGGAGCAGGAGAAGCTGGTGCGAGCCCTTGGTCCTCACTCCAAAGTGCTCGTGTTGGCTAGTGCTGGTGCTCTGTGCTGTGGATCCACATTGGAGGAGGCTTTCTACGCTGCCAGGTAAACAAAACATTACTTTAGGATTCAACAGAGCTACTGTTGAAGTTAACTGTACTTATAATACTAGGCTGAAAATACTGCACCTTGGCCATTGGAAAGAGACAATAACTTGTGCATGAGTTCAAAAGAGATCGACGATCTACTATACCGAAATCGGCTGATGTACAATATTTATGTCCGTGTTTCCGGTTTTACGCGGAAATCGTAACGAATCGCTGCAGGTCGGATTTTCTGGCTTTCTAATTTAGTTTTTCGCGGCTATTATTGTGATAGTGTAGTGGGATTAGCATAATAATAATAATGTGCCGGTAGTGAAAGACAATGTGGTGAAAGTGAGAAATGAAGTACCGCAATCCTGTATGGTTCGAATCGACGCTCCCACGTAAAGCTTCATACAGCATTGGATTGTGGGTACCACACTCGCAATCTAATGAGCTCTAGGTTAAGCTAGGTTTGATTAGGTTAAGATTACTCAAGAAAGAATACTGTAGACTTCTACACTCGACACTGGCAGAAGTGTCCCCAAATCTGGGTTGACGATTACCAAATACAAAAAAAAAATAAAAAATGTCCGTGTCCTGTAACTTGATTGTGTCTTCTGCGTCCTTTGTTCACATGTCTCTGTTCCATACATGTAAATAATACTCTACATCATCATCTTCCTAGCCTTTTTCCCGTATCTCACGGGGTCGGCTACCTAATCTAGGGGATTGAACGAGGGTACTGGTTTTTACACAGAGCGACTGCCATCTGACCTCCGCAACCCAGAAGGGAAACCAGACCCATTCCTAGATTAGGTTACACACAACCTTTGAATTTCTTCGTAGGTGTGTGCAGGTTTCCTCACGATGTTTTCCTTCACCGTAAAAGCGCCGAATAAACGTACATATGAATTTCGAAAACCGAAAAACACATTGGTACGTGGTGGGATTCGAACCACGACCTCCTGCACAGAAGGCCGCGGCCCTATCCACTAGACCATCCGGGCTAAATAATACTCTACAATCTACATCCTTTCCAAAATGTCTTGATCAACTAACACCATTTGTATTAAGAACTTATGTTGCTTTTGGAGTGTTGTTCAGTTCCACTCCCCTTTAAAACGAACAGGATTTAGTCATGCATTAATTAATTTACTGTTTTTCCGTCAGGAACCTGACTGCAGCTGCTGATGTTCAACTGCGTCTGAACTCATCGCCAGTGGACGATCTTTATCTGCTGAGCGACGCCACCAGAAAGCAGGTAAATGATGATTAATACCGGGTGTGCCAGAAAGAAACTGATAGGGGTTGCTCAGTCAACGAAACTGAACTTTGACCGGGAACTTTTTTCAGAAAATCATTTTTTTTTTCTTTTCCATACAAATTGTCTGATCGAGCTGGTCATTTTTGTATGAAAAAGTCTTTTTTTCTTCTTTTTCAACCCTATTGAAAGTTGTTGAGTTTCGTTACCTGAGCGACCCCTATCAGTTTCTGGTACAGTGTCCCTTACACCCCGTGTTTCTGGTCAAAACACAGCGCAATCTGGCCCCAAACTGAGTCAAGTATGTGCTAAGAGAACTATCGTTTCGTAGTAAAATGTGGACTATGTTCCTGTAACTTATTGAGCAAGAATTTTTAAAATCTACGCAGTATTTTTCGATATGGTTGAAATTCGTTCCAGCACTTGCGTGCCGCAAACCTAAAGCCTTACCTTACTAAAACTATGTATTCTATTTAAATTTATAATTATACAATAGTAACCGCATACAAATTATCAAACTCTACTCCTTTACCCAAAGGTTATAAATAATCACTTCTGTAGGTCTGCTGTAAGAAATTTCTTATTAGAAATAAGCAGTGTCTGTTGTGTCCTTGTTTTTATGTCCTGTTTTTATGTAATTTCTTGTGTACAATAAATTGTTAAATAAATAAATAAATAAGGTTGCCTGGCAGAAATGGCTACCTTATAAGGCGGCCTAATTGTACTTTGGTTTTACGTTTGTGCCTGTCTAATATCTTGTTTATGTGCAATTGTATAGTAATACTCTCCTCTATTACAGATCTACGAAGCTTCCCGCAAGCCTCCCTCTGACCAGGCTAAATGGCGCGTGGGCGGAGAGGAATTCGAGGCTCTGATGAGAATGCTGGACAACGCCGGATTCCGCACCGGGTACATCTACCGGCACCCGCTTATCAAGGTAAGGTATCATTTTATTTTATTTTATTTTATTTTATTTTCTTAGGAAGATTTACAGACAAGTATTATGATTTAGAAATAAGATAGATATTCCAATGCTAATAATAAATCTCCACAAATAGAATGTTATATACAAACAAAACATAAACAGAAGAGAGAAAGGGAAGTTAGTATAAACATTTAAGTGAATATAATATTAGGTAGGTACGTACATATCAAGACGAGTTAAAATAGCTTTGCGTCATTAATCGCTTTATGGTGGTAATGCTGGTGCAAAATAGGTCGACATCATGAGACAGGTCATTAAATTTAGTTGGAGCGCGTATTAAGAAGGAATTCTTACGATAATTAGTACTGGATGTAGGAACAGACAGTACAGGACGTAGTCTTAGTCCCAGCTGGTTAGTCCGCAAGGAGATGCGCGCGAGAAGTTCCGGGGTGTCCATAGTGCCATTCGCAATTTTAGCCAGGAAGCAGATATCACTTATATTCCGCCTGACATTTAGTGGAAGAAAGTGGTATCGACTGCAACGGTGGTTGTAATCAACAGAGCGCTGTCGAGTTTTGTAGTCAAGGTACCGGAGAAATCTCTTCTGTATACCTTCAATGCGTGAGTTATAAATATTATAGTTGGGGTTCCACTCCACACCTGTGACGCATATTCCAAATGGCTGCGTACAAACGAGCAGTATATAATCTTTATAGCTTTGATATTAGTGAAGCTAGAACATGTTCTCATAAGAAAACCAATGGCTTTAGATGATTTAGCTACAATGCTTTCTATATGTTTATCAAAAATTAATTTTGAATCAAATATGACTCCTAAGTCCCTAATTGAATCTACTTTAGTTATATTTTGGTTATTTAAATTGTAAGCATAGTTGACATACGGGTAAATCCCTCTCACACATGCAAATACACATAGACAGACACCTTTCAAGATGTGTGTTTGTGTGATGATGATGAGAGCATCATCATCATCATCACACAAACACACATCATCAATTCACATAATAATATAAGGCTCTTACACACATGCCGTGGAACGAGCCACAGAAACTTGGACACTGAAATACCTATATTTTAATAGTGAACAGACGACAACTTCCATGCTGGGCTGGGAGCGATGGAAAAACATAGAATGTGCCAGCTGCATCTCCTCCCGGGCATGCTGTAAAAACCAGCTAAGGGATACAAGGGTTTCAATTATTGCAATTTAGGCGATGGGCTCACAACCCGTCACTAAAGCAATACACTACCTACATAATCATCTGTAATTAATAGCCCTCAAAACTTGTCAGACGTTGCGGGACGACCTTATTTAGGTCGTTTTCGCTCTGCCGACCCCATTTGGGATAAAGGCGTGATTTTATGTATGTATGTAACAGACGACAACAAAAAATTGCCATAGAATATTTCCTAATATTTTATTTTCTCTTAGAACGATGTCCCGAAGCCGAAGAACGATGTGGAGGTGCCTCCAGCGGTCAGCTCGCTCGGATACTTGCTTGAAGAAGAAGAACTATACCGACAAGGGTCAGTATAAGAAACGGAATAAATACGCTATTTGACTACTAGTCAAATCAGCAACTTTTTATGAAATGTCAAAAACAATTTTCTGTATTAAAATACAGGCTTATGACGTCACTGGCTTGTAAATATTGACTACTCAAATCAATAACTTCTATATTTTGAACTTAATTATTAAATCGAAATATGAGAATGAGATCTACAGTATTTTAGCCATCAGTTTTAAGGTATAAACGTTTTGAATTTTTTTAGCCACCCAGTCAACATGCCTATTACAAAACATTCTAGGGAATTTCTCACAGTGCTTTCTTACTACTTGAGTGGTAGAAAATCATAGAATGTGCCAGTTGCATCTCCTCTCGAGCATGCTGTAAAAACCAGCTAAGGGATTCGAGGGTTTATGTGTATTGCAACTTAGGCGGATGGGCTGACAACCTGTCACTATAGCAATATACGTACATAATCAACTTACTGTAATAATATAACCCTCAAAACTTGTCAGACGTGGCGGAACGATCTTTGTTTAGGTCGTTTTTGCTCTGCCTACCCCATTAGGGATAAAGGTGTGATTTTATGTATGTATGTACAGGTAACGATTTTAGTTAACATTGAGTGAAATGGGGTTAAAAACTGAGAACTAAATGGCGCCACTGTTGAGTGTTCCTTTTTCCTGTGATTGGTCAGTAATCTGTCAATATCAATATCAATGTCGGTTTTTTGTCTTCTCATTGGTCTCTTTTCTAACACTCAAAAGTTGCGCCATCTGCAATTAGCTTTGCGTTTTTATCCCCATTGTCCCAAGTATCTACACAGACTTTCATGCTGGACTGGAAGTGATAGAAAAGCATAGAATGTGCCAGCTGCATCTCCTCCCGTGCATGCTGTAAAAGTCAGCTAAGGGATTTGAGGGTTTCAGTATTGTAATTAGGGGGATGGGCTGACAACCTGTCACTAATAGCAATATACAGATCTATTTTTAATAACCCTCAAAACTTGTCAGACGTGGCGGAACGACCTTTGTTTAGGTCGTTTACGCTCTGCCTACCCCATTAGGGATAAAGGCGTGATTATATGTATGTATGTATGTATCTACACAATTTCTATGTATTCTTCTCCCACCAGGTTATGGAAGAAAGGTCTCTCCGGAATGTCGGAGCGCGAGCGCACTCGCTGGCTGAACTCTCCCAACGTGTACCAGAAGGTGGAGGTGTTGGAGACTGGCACAGCTGATCCTCGCAAGATCACCAAGGTAGAATACCTACGCTTAGAAACCGAGTAGACGGCTATAAAACAAAAAAATATTTAAAACCTTAAAATCCCAAAAAAAACATTCCGTAATATGCAATAGTGACGAATTGTCAGTCAGTGGTGACGAATTGTCAGTCAGTGGTGACGAATTGTCAGAAGTATCTAATAAGCATCATTGTCAATTGGTCACCACTGTCAATTGGTCACCACTGTCAATTGGTCACTACTGTCAATTAGTCACTGTCGCATGGTGTTGGACGGTCTCTCCGGAATGTCGGAGCGCGAGCGCAACCGCTGGCTGAACTCTCCCAATGTGTATCAGAAGGTGGAAGTGTTGGAGACTGGCACACCGCACAGCTGATCCTCGCAAGATCACCAAGGTAGAATACTTGCGTTTAGAAACTGAGTAAACAAACAGCTAGAAAACAAAATAAAATTAAAACCTTAAAATCCCAAAAAAACATTCCGTAATATGCAATAGTGACGAATTGTCAGTAGTGACGAATTGTCAGAAGTATCTAATAAGCATCATTGTCGAAAACACGTTCAAACATCGTAGGAACATAAACATAGGAACAAAAAAAAACATCTAAACATGCAAAAGTGACAAATTGTCAGTCAGTGGCGACGAATTATCAGTCAGTGGTGACGAATTGTAAGTGCCCAATAAAATGCTAAAACATCGTAAGAACAAAAATAAACATCTACACATGCAATAGTAACGAATAGTCAGTGGTGACGAGTGTCAAGTCTTCGACTGACAATTTATCACCATCACTACTTTATATACCTCAGTAGTCCAAAAAACAACAATATCAATATTTAATTAAATAAAAATAAATAAAAAAAAACATCAAAAATACAGAAGTAATGATAACAAATATCAAATCATCTTTTCAAAATATTTTTTCTAGGTTACCAGTTCATATTGCTAGATAGATATTATTAGAAATTAATAATACCGTAGATATTCATTTAAAAAAATCAAAAATATAAAAATAAAGGTCTAAAACTATCTGAATTCGTTTAGAGTTTAAAATAGCATCCTGAAACCTTCTATTCTTTCTTAATCAGTACATCACACATTGATATTAAGTACAGTTTTTTTAATGTCTAACTTAGAATGTAATCATTGTTTTTTTTTTATTCTAAGATTTAGCTTTTTGTATGGTGTCAATGCCCTCGATTCTGGCCGCCACATTCTTAACTTATTTTAAGATAGCGCTGTCACTTTCTTTACTTTGACATAAGAACAGGGTAGCAAATAAACACATGTGTTTGACGTTTCTAATTTGACATAAGCTGCTTTAAATAAGAACCGAGCATAGAGCATGTTCCTTATTTTACGTTAAATAAGCAATCAAATGTCAAATTTAAGCAATTTTATGTCAGATTAGGAATGTCAAAGTCATGTGTTTGTTTGCTATCCTGTTCTTATGTTAAATGTAAGAAAGTGACAGCGCTTGGACGGCGTGAATCGAGGCCAATATTTTACGCATTTAGGGTATATTCTTTGAGAAGCTAAATTATATTATGTTGTTTAATTTTGAAGATTTTATAATGATACAAAGATCAAATCAAAGTACATTTGAGACTGCTTTTTATTATTTTCTTTTTTCTATATTATTATAAGAATTAGTCACTACGTACAATAGGTTTAATAAATAGATACATTCCAATGTTAAAAATAGCAATGTTAGAAATTCCATTTTATTTTAGACATTGTTCAAAATGGCGCAAGAAATGGCTCAAAAGTGTTCTTTTTTTTCGAAAATAGTTTCAATTTTAGTCATCGAAAAATCATGTTAGTTATTTAAGAGATATTTTATTCAGATATTAATGAATATATTAGTGTGTTTTTATATTAAAATGCTTTTCGCTCTTGTTTATGATTTTGAATCAATCTCACTTTTTGAGACAAAATGTTTTTTTTTTATGGCAGCTTTAGATTTAAAATTTTATGTTGTTCAATGGAACTTTTTTTTAAAAAAACGAGTTTTTTAAGTATAAATATTGCATACAATGATTTCAGTAAAATTAAAACATTTTTTTGAAGTGAAAACTTGTTCAGCGGCGTTGTGCACTTTTTGGGATGGGTAAAAAAATTTAAACTCGCGTCAGACCAGAGCTCCTGACCTCTGGTCACACACAAATTGTATGCAAACTGAGGCCAAGTAAAATGACCGATCCGCAAGAGTTGCGCTTTAGAAACCTACTAGCGCCATCTGTTGAGTATTAGCTTCTGCCGGCACTCCCGGAGTGCAACCCGTATTTTTTTTTCTTACTGACTCGTTTTAGTAATAAATAATAATTCATGTTGTCTCAAAAAGTAAGAATTTTAAGAAATGGCTTTGGTAATAATTATTAAGCTTATAGAAGTCTATGTATACAATAAATTAATAAATATATATGAAAAAAAAAACTGCATAACATATTTTTTACAAGCTTCTCACATAATGAAATGCTTTTGATATTCTACATAACATTCTTATTGTTTTTTTTTAAATATAATTTTGTGTTTTTTTAAGGTCGTTTGTGTATACACAGTGATTTTTAATTCATTTAAAGCTGAAGGAAATGATTCTACCAATTAAATGAACAACTTTTCTTAGAGAAATAGGTTGAAATATACTAAAAGTAACTAATTACTGCAGTAGGTTTAGTTTCGCAGCACGCAAGTGTTGGAATGATTATGATTAAAGTCAAATACTGAGGAAAGATTCAAAATATGATATGTTTGTGATGAATTTAAATACTACTGGACCGATTTTGTAAGGATGAAGTAATTTTGATCGCCTCATATTAAGGGGCTACCCTGAGCCAAGTGGCGCCCTCATCAGTCAAAAAATCATAATTTGCTGAAAACACAATTAATCGAAAATCCGGTAGATCAGATTGAAGTAAAAGCAAAGAAGATAATTTAGAACCTCATAAAGTTGAAATTCATAGTTCCTGGTAGTAACAGAAAGAAAATTTACGAAAAACAAACTTTTAGCACTTTTGGTATCTGTAACTGCTGTAAACACTGAATTATGAATTTATAGTGCTTAAAATATACTTCAGTACCTATACTTTAATCTGATCTACCGGATTTTCGATTAATTGCGTTTTCAGTGAGTATTGATTTTTTCACTGATGAGGGCGCTGGCGGCACCGGGGATCCGCTTAAATGATGGAGTAATTTTCAGTGCAAGGACCAAAATCTTCCCTCTTAATTTTTTGACCTAAGTTCCTTTGGAAAAGTTGTTCAGTTTTACAGGTAAAATCATCGCTCTTCGGCTTTATAAAAATGAAATTTAACACATACGGGATGAAAGGGATAGCTTCCCGCAAACTGAAAGCGGTCGCTCAGTCAAAGAAACTGAACAACTATCACCAGGAAATTCTTTCAGGATGTGATTTTTTTTTCGTCATTTCCATACAAATTGTCTGATCGGGGACATCTTGTATGGAAAATCTTTTTTTTTTTCATTTGTTAAAAGAATTTCCTGTTGAAAGTCGTCGTCCCCCTATCAGTTTGCGGAACGCTGTCCCTTACACCCGGTATATAAACGAACTGTCTGTCTGTGTGTCTGTAACTAATCACATAATGTTTTGCAGTGGGTCGACGCTAACACAGGAGAGGTAATACTATTGAGACGAACATCTCTCAATTTTTTTTAATTTTTACTAACGTCTTGTCCTGCTAGTCTTGTTCAGAGTTTTGTATGGTAGGTTTTTAGGGTTCCGTAGACAGCTAGGAACCCTTATCATTTAGTCATGTCTGTCAGTCCGTCCGTCTGTATGCCGCACCCCTTTGAAAACTAGTGTTTTAACCTATTAACAAGAAATTTAGTACAAAGATAGATATTATAATGTCGCATATTTGGAAATGTAAAAAAAAAAACCGGCCAAGTGCGAGTCGGACTCGCGCACGAAGGGTTCCGTACCATAATTTATAAAAATAGCAAGAAAATCAGATCTGTTGTCCGACTCGCACTTGGCCAGTTTTTAGTATTTGTTGTTATAGCGGCAATAGAAATACATCACCTGTGAAAATTTTAACACCTAGATAAGATTTGCAGCAGTCTGAAATTCTCGCACGCAGAGTTTAAGAACTTTTTTTTTTTTTAACGAATCGAGTATTAACATTAGATGCCGTGTGTGGTATCATACGAAAGGGCATTTTGAGCTGATTCTAAAAATATATCACACCATTACTAATTCTAAATAAAGACTAAAAAAAAAATTGAAATCATACCAAGTTTGGGCTGCTCCAGATACGAAACTGTTCAATATTTTTTTGTGATATATGTATATGTGATACGTCCTATACCTATATACTACACCATCCGGGCTTCTAAAATAATTCACAGAGTAAATAATATGTAAAACAACATACATAAAATCACGCCTTTATCCCTAATGGGGTAGGCAGAGCGAAAACGACCGAAAGGTCATTCCGCCACGTCTGACAAGTTTTGAGGGTTATTTCAGATGGTCATGTGTATTGCTATAGTGACAGGTTGTCAGCCCATCGCCTAAATTGTAATACATTAAAACCCTCGAATCCCTTAGCTGGTTTTTACAGCATGCCCGGGAGGAGATGCAGCTGGCACATTCTATGTTTTTCTATCACTCCCAGTCCAGCATGGAAGACCAAACAAACTACAAAGAATCACGTACGATATTTTAGGAGTAGAGTAGGCTACAATACTCTGAACATGTTTGTGCTAAATGGGATACACGGTTCTATTTTCTGTCGGTATTTCTATTCTTTTCAGTGGGTCTCTTTTCTTTCTGCTTTTTTCCACTTTTACTTTATTTCTTCGCTTCAAGAGTATATACCTGACCTCTGACAAGGTTGTTGATTTAACCAGCTCATATTTGGTAGTGAAATTATTTATAAAATTTAATAATTTGTGTTTCTAACTGGCTTTATGGTCTTCTTATTTGTCATGTTCAAAAATAATACGGGGTGTAAGGGACAGTGTACCAGCAATTGATAGGGGTTGTTCAGTCAACGAACCTGGGCAACTTTAACTAGGAAATTCTTTCAGAAAATAAAAATAAATTGATTTTCTCATACAAAATTACCGCTTCTATCAGATAGATTTGTATGGAAAAGCCAAAAATTGTTGTCATTTCCTGAAAGAATTTTCTGGTGAATGTTGTTCAGTATCGTTGACTGAGCAACCCCTATCAGTTTGCGGGACGCTGTCCCTTACACCCCGTATGTAGTTCTGCCTTGTATAAAGTTTGAACTGTCTGTATTTCAGTTAATGTTGATGAGTTTTTTCACTACTTAAAATAATGCTGGTTAATTTTTAAATCTTGTCTAACATAGTGTTGGATGTTGTTACTGAAACCAAAAAACATCTACAACCAAATATTTATGGGTTTGGTGAAAATATGACACATCTTTATTTTTATCTACACTCATGTCGTAAATCCTTCATTTACTTATCAGAAACGCTAAGCAAATGATATACCATTCGATGCAGCCGTGACTATACAAATAAAAACCATACAAATATAACCATACAAATTTCATTTCGTTATCGCAAAGCTGTAAAAAAAGGATTTTTTTTTAAAAAATTTACGCAGATGCTTGCTATTTGAGCAAACTAGAAAAGAAGAAATAATGATTACTTTATTTTTTCTTTAATTTAAATTTGTTGTATGAGTGTAGATAAACTATTGTATGAAACTGTACATAATTAGTATTTAACACTCGTGTTAAATATCCCTCATTATGTAACAGTTACATAAATAGCTATTATATATTTATGTTTTTATATTTTTTATTAAAATATATCATTATTTAAATATGATATCAACAGCATTTCATCTTCCTACCCTGGTCAAAAGATTAAAATTATTATAAAATAAATAAAAACGCAAAATATAATAATTTCATTCTCAAATTACATCGAGTATGTACAGAACAAAAAAAAAGTTAAGGAAAAAGAAAAAAAGTTAAAAATGTTGCCGATTTCAGTCTCTCCCTCCCGCACCACACCCCTTTTTTTTATTTCTCCCATTTTGTCATTCGATTTTGTGTTTTAAATAATGAATGCTCCTAAAATACGATAATTTTATCAAGTGATATACGTGTATTTCTATACTGAATATAAAAAAATATACAACTTTTAATTGACTAACGGATTATACGGTTTTAACAGCTATAAAATCATTACTCTTATATTTTCGGTGATAGCGGCCAATCTTCCAGAGATAAGCCAACTGCGCAGGACTAGTTTTTAGTGCCCAAGTGTTTGCGCAATACACAAGTGCACTCTCTATTCCTTCAATCTCTTATTCTGATGGGACAGATTGACTGACACGACCAGAGAGAAATCAGGCGCAGGACCGACTATTTACATGCCCATCCGACAGCATGGATCATCTTACTTTTCGGACAACCAAACTAGAAACAACAACACAAAGTCATTGTCCCCCGCTGGGAATCGAACCCGGGACCTCCGGGTCGTGAGCCCATGGCTCAGACCGCTAGACCACGGAGGCAGTTATACGCATCTATTAGTGTAACTTCGAAGGGCAAGTTAAGCCGTCAATCCCGGTCGCTGTCTTTGATAGTGAGTGGTAGTTACATAAAACCATGCCAGAGGCCTATAAGCTGTGCTAAAAGACGGTTAAAAAACTCTGATACCAGGGTTTATCGGGTCGATCGACTCGAAACTCACACGACAGAAGAAGAAGATATAACTAAAACAATATTAGTATGTTTCTTACAAGAATCACTTGATAAAATATTCAGTATGATTAAATGCTAAAATCTCTTCAAATAATAAAAAAAATCTGCATGAAAATAAAATTTCATTAATAAATAACTGTACACGCTCGATGATAAAACAGCCAGGTATTAAAAAAAAAACTTATGAGCCATTTTCTTTCCTTTCACCTTTCTTGCACCTTTTATTTATATATTTACACCTTGCACGGACTAACCTTTTCCTCGAGGCAACATTTTTACTAATTCGAACATTTTTTTCTTTTTCCTCACGTCAAAAAACACGAAACACTTGCTACGTGAATTTGGACTCTATGCGGACGACAGTGGGTTCAGGATGGCTCGCCTGCGCACTCGAGTACGCCAGTCAAGATTGATACGCTGCAGTTTGTGCCTAAAAACACCAATCCTAAGGAATTCAAGACTTTGCAACAACAGGTATGACTAAAATTCTATTATTATATTTTTTTTATAACTGGACCGCGATGCTATAAATTTTCCCTTGGAAATAAACTCTTCAGGGTCTAATGACCAAGATGCTAAAATTACCAAATTGTTAAAATTACCAAGGTACACAAATGACAATACTATCAAAACGTATGTCTAAGATATATTTCCACGATGAAAAGTTGACAATGTTTCTATATGAATTTGATTTTATAGGTTCTTGCAGCCTTGTAATGCTGAAAGCATTTTTAAATGCTGTCTTTGTCTTAGAATTAAACCGTAATAAACAAAAACCACAAAAAGTGTTAATTTTAATAATATTCTTGCAGAAGTAGAAATACCTTGGCTGAGTATTTTACAAGTATAAATTTAAGTATAAGTTTTATGACAGGTATAAATTTAATTTAATTATTGAATTTGATTATCAATAATTGTGCACAAATTACATCACACAACCATTTATAGATCAAGGACAACCGTCGCGCCGACAAAATCAGTGCCGGACCCCAATCCCATATCCTCGAAGGAGTTACCTGGGATGAAGCCGCCAAACTAGCTGAAGACGCACAGGCTACACACACTGGTGATCATGTGGTATGTAGAATTGATACTAAAGTCAAAGTCAAACCATTTATTTCCAAACCAAATAGAATCAAAACAATAGATTTAGAAAGTCTCAAAAAATTACATCTATGTCACAAAATAAAATATATCACAATGAAGGAGAAGCAGCAAGAAGAAGAAAACACTACTATACGGGGTGTAAGGGACAGCGTCCCGCAAACTGATAGGGGTTGCTCAGTCAACGATACTGAACAACTACCACCTGGGTTTTTTTTTTCTGGTGAAAATCCTGGTGATAGTTGATCAGTATCGTTGACTGAGCAACCCCTATCAGTTTGCGGTACGCTGTCCCTTACACCCGGTAGACACGAAAATAATGAACAGATCCCTCCAATCAATCATCTAAGCCAGAAGATAAGACAGTTTACTTTTAAACAATTATAGATATAGAAACCGATATTCTGAGGTCATCATCCAAATATCTTTTCGATTAAGAATTGAACCTGGGTGTCTGCGCAGCAGTCAGAAATATTGCTAAGGCTGTTCGGGCCCTTGAAAGAGATATTATTATTACACACGAATAAACAATTAATCTATCTATCTATCTCTAGGTTGAAACCCTCGTCTCCTTTGCAAGAAAATTGAAAGCAAATATCCCAAAAACCTAGATAGAGCGGACGAACCAACGGCATAAGAAGTTTACAAAAATCACCCATTTTTCAGGTGCTAATGGGCGCAGCATCTAAAGGCATTATTCAACGAGGCTACCAACACAACGCCACCGTCTACGCAGCTCCGTACGCTCGCAATCCATTCGACCACGTCACTGACACAGAGATCGCAGAGTACAGGCGTGTGGTCGAGCGCAAACAGAAGGGAGACTGTGAGTTTCATACTATCTTGACTAGACTAAGGCGTTTGACACTGAGTCCATTCAGATTTTTATAAAGGTTTTACAGGAAATGTCTGAAATTGTTGTAGTTTGTGTGGGTTCCTTAGTTACCGTCCTAGGAGGTGGCAAAACATGAAATTAAGCAAGACAATAAGCTAGATTCTCCCTCTGGACTTTGGCGTGCCGCAAGGTAGTGTCTTGGGTCCTCTACTATTTATAATCTGGGCATAACCTAGCGCGTCTCGTGTAGCCACCGTCTACCCCTGTTTAGCCACTGTCTGGCCCTGTACGCTCGCAACCCGTTGACCACGATCGCAGAGTACAGACGTGTGATAGGGCGCAAGCAAAAGGGAGAATTTGCTAAGACGTTTGACACTGTGCCTGTGTCTATTTAGATTTTTACACAGATAATGCAGGAAATCTCTGCAATCGTAGCAGTTTCCGAATGGTTTATAAGTTTCCTAACGGCTAAGCGACAGTGCAGAATTGCATAAAATAAAAGCCCAAATCCTTTCTCATTTTGGCGTGCCGCAAGGCAGCATTTTGGGTCCGTTGCTATTTATAATGTATGTGAACGATCTCATAGAGTTTGCTGTATAAACAAAAGGTCTGTAACTCAGTTATATAATACGAGAAATCTTATTATTTAAATAATGTTGCACCTCGAATATGCCGTACTACTTTTTTTACTTTTTTTTCAGACGACACGGACTTATCAGAATCAGAGGCATTATCCGGCGCGCAGCTCACGTCGCCCGCTTCCGCGCGCGAGGACGATGAAGCTCGCGATGGTAAGACATCACGCTTATACTCCTCAGGGGGTAGGCAGGGCACGTACGGCGCTTTAAATAAGGAATGACCATAGAGCGTGCTCACTAATTTTACGTAATTTAAGCGGTCTTATGTCAGATTAGGAATGTCAATGTCATGTGTTTGTTTGTTATCCTGTTCTTATGACAAATATAAGAAAGTGACAGCGCTACTAAGAATTAGAATTAGTAACTGGACTGCGAGAATCGAGGCCATTGTATACGTATATATATTTTATATAGTAAAGAATTCATAATATCCATTTATTTGTTCTGAATACTATAATTGGCTACTTTCCAACTAATCAAATCAGCAACTTTTTATGAAATGTCAAAAACGCTTTTTTGTATGAAAACAGTAAATTATGACGTCACATTTTAGTAAATATTGACTAATCAAATCAATAACTTATATACTTTTAATTCGATTGTTAAAATCGAAATGTGCATTTTTTTTTAAATGATGAATGAAATCCACAATATTTTTAGCCATCAGTTTTAAGTATAATTGTTTTGAATTTTTTAAGCTACCCAGTCAAGTACCCAATTATAATAGAAACTTACTCGTAGAAATAATAACAACATCTTATGTGTGTGTGTGTAGGTATGGGCCGCGTGTTGCGGATAGAAACAGCGCAGGCGCCGGTGCGCAGCCAACCAGAGGTCGTACTCAGCGACGGTAAGTTATATTATAATTTGACGGCCCCCACAGCCTAGTTGGCAGTGTATCTGCAGAGGGTCCCGGGTTCGATTCCCGGCCGGGGCAGACATTCGAATGATGAATTTAAATGTCTGTTTCTGGGTCTGGGTGTTCTTTGTGGTTGTTTCTGTGTATGTCCATGGCACCCCGATACAGGGAATCCTAGTGGGGGCTATGAGTGTGACCGTGTTTATAATTATTTAAAAAAAAAACACGATCATTATGATTCTTTTATTAATCAGGTTGTGGTTACAAATGACATCCATATCAACCACAATCGTCACTATTTCAAATTACTCAAGCTGTTAAATACCAAATTGCTAGTTTTATTTATTTTCGGATTGGCATGATCGATTTTGATTTTTATTTGCACGACTTGTTCCATTTTTAGTAGAAATTTTGCATTTTTGAATTCAGATTTAGCAAACCCCATATCGCATGTGATATGAAACTAGAAACTAGATACTAATATACATACATATTAGAAGACAGATATTTCTCTTACCTATTTTTGAAAATTATTGTTATATTTTTTCTTTAGATTGTTCAGGGTGGAATAGATTTAAAGACACGTTGTAAATCACGTAAATACTGGGTGTAAAGGACAGCTTCCCGCAAACTGATAGCGGTTGCTCTGTCAAAGAAACTGAACAACTTACGCCAGGAACATTTTTCAGGAAATAAAAATAATTTTTGGCTTTCCCATACAAAATGACCGCCTCGATCAGACAATTTGTTGGAAGAATTTCCTGGTGAAATTTGTTCAGTTGGGTTGACTGAGCAACCCCTATCAGTTTGCGGGAAGCAGTCCCTTACACCCCGTATATAATACAACGCGTGTTGGATAGTAAATTTATTTATATATTTAAACTTTTTTCTTTCTTCTGTTGCACCCTAAATATTCTTTTTTAGTGAGCGAGAAATGATAAGTTCAAAAACTAAGCGACTTAGCTATCGCAATATCTATTGAACGCCGTCGCTATCGCTCAGGGTTAGCGTTTCATAGTACAGGTGTGTAAAATTTTAAGGGCTCCTTCTCCGAAATTTATGTTTCTAAATCGTGTTGTTTTCATAGAAATCATCATATTTAAAACCCTAAAAAAATATATAGTACAGATAAACGTTTGGTCTAGTAACTTTTATGGATAAAAACACAATATTTAATATTTGACTCGATAAAAAAAAAATTGGAAGTTACATCGATTTTGAGAGTATTTTAATTTTTATGAGACTTGGGGGGAACGCTATTTTTCTGGAAATTTAACAGTTCGTTTACTAATCAGGTTTGACAGGAATATTAACGGATAGATATATAATTTGGCACTTATGTTTTTCTATATAATATAAAAACGTAAAAGCGACCGAAAGTGTGGTTATTTTCTGTACTCCTTATACGTAAAGAAAAAGACAGAGTCAGGGAGCACTGGAAGAAAGCCTTAAGAAGTAAAGTTTATTGTTCTTTATCAATTCTCTTACTTTTTTTTCTTCGTATAATTTATTTTATTACCTTATGCATGAAGTTGTATTGGTTTGTATTGTAGATTTCCTCCACGCGGAGAGAGCGCACGCCGACAGAACTAAAGGTTAGTTGTGTCACCATGTAGTGTATTTTGTACGATGGATTTTTTACAAGCATTTTTTTTTTATACGGTGGGGTGTGTGTTAGGTACCATTTAAAAAAAAAAGATAACATAAACTTTAAAATTTCCGATTCTGACGGGGCACCATTCCTTAACTAGTTTTAAGATAGCGCTGTCACTTTCTCAACTTTGATATATGAACGAGATGAAATGACACATGACTTTGACATTTCTAAACTGATGTAAGACGCTTAAAATAAGGAATTTTAAGAAGTTCACTTATTTACGTCATATAAGCAATCTTATGTCAGTTTAGGAATATCACCGTCGTAAAGAACAGTATAGCAAATAAACACATGTTTTTGACGTTCCTAATTTGACATAAGCTGCTTTAAATAAGAACCGAGCATAGAGCATGCTCCTTTTTTTACATCAAATAAGCAATCTAATGTCAGATTAGAAATGTCAAAGTCATGTGTTTATTTGCTATCCTGTTCTTATGTCAAATATAAGAAAGTGACAGCGCTACTAAGAATTAGAATTAGTAACTGGACGGCGTGAATCGGGGCCAAATACATACATATACATCCACCGTATAAAAAAAAGCCAGTACTTTATTTTGCATAAATTTGAACTAATTTTTGGATTTAAGAATTATCTAATATTCATAATTATGCATGAAACAATAACACCATTTTTGGTTTGGTTTTCCAATGTATTCTGCACGTTTTGCACTAAATTATTAACATTTTTACTTTGCCCCATAGTATAATACCATACGACAGTTCGTATTATAAAATCAACTGTCACTCAATATTTAACATCTTTAAGGGGATCCCCGGTGCCGCCAGCGCCCTCATCAGTTAAAAAAATCAATACTCACTGAAAACGCAATGAATCGAGAATCCGGTAAACCAGATTAAAGAATAGGTACTGAAGTTTGTTTTAAGCACTATAAATTCATGATTCAGTGTTTACAGCAGTTACAGATACCAAAAGTGCTAAAAGTGGCCGTTTTTTGTAAATTTTCCTTCTGTTACTACCAGGAACTATGAATTGCAACTTTATGATGTTCTAAATTATCTTCTTTGTTTTTATTTCAATCTGGTTTACCGGATTTTCGATTAATTGCTTTTTCAGTGAGTAATGATGTTTTGACTGATGAGGGCGCCACCTGGCTCAGGGTAGGGAAACTTGTTCAGTTAATTTCGTTTACTGCCTATTCTTTTTTTACTTTCTAATTTCTTACCTTACTTTTTCTTAAAAAAAATCCTTTCTATTTTTATTTGTCGTTTCTAAAATCCTCAAAAAGCCCTCCAAGACGAGCAAACGTCAGCAGTCATGACGTCATCGTTGTCGTCATCGTCGCAGGCGCAGGTAGTGCGCGCGCAACAGAATGTCGTCAGAGGTGAGACAGAGATAGGGATATGGATGGGTGCGAAGTGGACGGATAGATGGACAACGTAGATACGTATTTCATGTGTAGAGAAGTTAGTGAATGGAAATGTAGAACTATAGCTTTTTGTGGTGAAACGGAGATTAAGCTGTATGTGTCGCAGGATTATGATAATATCGGGTTTTTGATCAACAAACTGGAATTTCTTAGATTTTTTCAAAATCCTAGTTTTTTTTATTTTAGGAAAAAGTCCGGGTGTTAATTAAAACCCTAGTCTTTTTTTTTTAAACCCCGATTTTATCATAAACCTGCGGCATATAATAAAATGGATAGGGTTTGAAAATGAGTGAAAGAGAGTGTTGTAAAATTCAAAAGAGAGTCAATAAAGAGTGATAGAAAAACATAGAATGTGCCAGCTGCATCGAAATTTTCGCCAAAAACCGTGAAAAATATATGAATGTCTTTCTGAATAGGTACCTCTCCACAAAGTATGAATGAATGTATGATTACAATTATTTTTACCAAAAATTCGCATATAAAAACATTACTCATTTAGAGAGCCGAGACCCGAACCTACTACCCGACGACCAAGTGTTCTACGATTCACCAGTTTCACCATCCGCGTCATCCGTGACGTCACCAGTCGAACTGACTGCCCCTCTGATATCAGAGGTTCGAAAGGAGCCTATAGTGGTCGTTCGAGCGTCAGTTCAGATACAGAAAGAGGTGGAAACAGAGAAAGTTAGAAGTCCAGTTCTTCAGAGGCCTTTGAGAGGTAGTTTAAGTTATTTTGGGGTCTGTTTTATGTGGCGTTGGAAGATCGGAGAATTATATAACCCGTGCACATAAAGAAACGATCTATTAATGGCCGGCGTTACTTCCGGTAGTGGCAGCAAATTAGATTGTCGTTAATCAAGTGTAGGTAAACATTTTTTTAACAATGAGGGGGCAAGGTGGGGGCAAGGTGTGGGCAAGGTAGGGCAAGGCAGAGGCAAGGTGGGGACAATGTGTGGCGAGGTGGGGACAATGTGAAGAAGTATTCGAAGTATTTGACTACCTTGTACACAATTCTTCGGGTATCATTTCGCAGAACTTTGCCTTGCTTATGAGAATTCATGTTTTTCTTTCAGTTTTCATAGTTGGTTTTCATCCAATAACACTTACGCGCTAGCCACAATAAACTGTTTTTTTTTTGCTAGCATTACCGCGGTGTGCGAGTTCAGACAGATATATGTTAGAGCAAGAGGGAACGACATCCGGTCGCCATTTTCAGATCGTTTCTTTAAACGCACGGCTTATACATATTTTGGTTTTGCTTTTGTATTCATATAACAGCAGATTTTGCTGCGCATACGCCATTAATGAAGGATCCATTACAGGATTTGCAGGTAGATGTGTGAAAATGGATTCAAAGTTGAACACGCTTGATCATGATCGTCATTCATATATGAGTTACTATAACGCTGTGATTTTGAAAATTACAGCCATTTAAATAGGCTTGCTTTATTATAGGCAAAATTACTTTTGTAATTCAATATGTTAGTGTAACTTCCATCCTCGTACCATGTAACATGTTTGCTTTTATGCAAAAAATTAAAATGTATTTATTATAATGCTTTGTATATGGTGTGACGGGTGAGAAAGATCATGTATGGGTTATAAAGACTGTAGTATATATGATATGACTATACTATGAGTGTATGTATGAATCTGATGTTCTTGCTTTACTAGCCTGTAGGTAACTAGATGATGTATAAAAGGTGTATGCCTAGAACTATAAATATTACAGATGGTTGCTATGAAATTGAAAAAAAGCTTTATTGCATTTATAATAAAAAATATAATATAAAAGTATGCTATTCATCTTCTCTGTTAGTTTCTCGTGATGCCTTCCTTGTCTATTGTTTTGCCCCGTCTTTCTTGTAGGTCTGTGACCTGTCCAAAAGCTAAATAATGTGTCGTTATAGGATTCAGTACGATCGATCATCCAATTATCTTGTGTCTGTGTCCTGTGCTCGTCTCGATAACTCATTAATGAACATTATTATGTCCAATTCCATAAAAAAACATTATTACTAACTTTTTTTTAGTTACGTCTCTTTTTGTTATGTCTCTTCAAGTGTTGTGTTATTTAACAACCTGTCATAATAACAAAATTAGTAAAATAAGATTTGACAACAGTTGTATGTTACCATATAACTCGTTTTAAATGCCTTTATGCACGTATAGACTATTCACTCTTTCAAAATGATGAGGTTTATGCATTATGTTGAAGTCTCCCAAAAAAATACAAATGTCTGAACAAACAAATCTTATTTTACTGCTTAATCCCTCATTTGCTAACTGCACGCTTCAACTCACCGCTTGTCGCAGGTACATTACACGCAGCGTCCGAAGCCCTCTCCGCTAACAAACGAAGCGTTCACGAATACTCTCGAAATGCCAACTTTAAAAACACCGTACAGAAATTCGAGTCCATTGACCCCGCACAAGTACACCCAAAGTGCAAAGTCAGTTTGAATTCTAAACTGATTGATAAAAATTATAATTTTGATCCTAGGCCGACTAACGCTACCTTTGATGTCAATTCGAAGTTGTCTTACTTAGATATGACGTATAAATTGAAGAAATCTAACCCAGGTAATGCCTTAGAGCTTTACCAAGCTGGCCGTGCGAGCAGCCAGTCTAGCTTATGCTCTATACCATCAATTGAGTGGGACGGACGTTGCAGATCCGAATACGGGCTACGCACTCGCTCTTTACCGCGAAAACTCAAAAATACTGCTTCTAGGCTGTATAGAACTCAATCTCATTGGGGATTCGTTAATTTCAACAAAGATCCTGAACCGACTCACTATCACCTACCTAGGTGTAATTCTTGCGGAGCTACTAACAATTCTTACGCGTGGGAAATATCTAAAGAGGAAAGGCAAAAGGACTCCTTATACGAATCTGTTGGTAACTTACATCAGAAATGCTTAGACGAACTGTCAGAAACACCAGATGTCGTCAAAGTCACAGAGAATTACGTACCTGTCTTCAAAGTGGCTAAACTGAAAGATTCTGATAGCGAGTTTGTTGAGAGCCAAGAGTTCACTGAAGACAACTATTTAGGCGATTTAGGAAACAGCTTCACGTCCGAAGATAAAACAGTCATTGAGAAAATGCAGGAAACTGTACAAGAAGTCACTCTTACTGAAATGACTAACAAAAATAACGCAACATGTGAAAATGTAGCAGTAAATGACGTATCGGAGTCATCCGTTGCAGAAAATAATAATACCGAAAGCGAACCAGCAGTTTACGAGTCTGAAGATAAAAATAACAATACAATGGACTCTGTTGAAGGTGAATATCACAGTTTTACCGATGAAATGGATTTTGAAGAAGCTGTTTATGAAAGCCCCGTCAAGGATTTAGTCGAAAAAGATATCAGGGACTACTCAGTTCCTATGGATGTCTACTTCAAAGACTATAAACAACTGAGTCCAGAGAAATCCCAGCAAAAAAGACAAGAGGCCAACAAAGGTGTCCTGGAACCAATTCTAGAAGAGTCAAAATCATCGTATGATGATTCTGGGAATGCTTCAAATGAAAAGATCGATCTGAAGCCTGACGGTCAAGATGAAGACGAAAAGATTATAGATGTTCAAGTGAAACATTACCATTCCGATGTTTCATCAGAAAGTAGTAAAACCTGTCTTAATAACGAAAGGAATATAAAAATCCAAGATGAAAACCATGACTTAGAAGTAGCTTCTCTTGATACTCTTACTCAAAATGACGAAGTGATTGAAATTAAAATCTCGACGCTTTCTATTGGCCTACAAGAAAACTACGAAAATGATAGAATGTCCTCTGCTGAGAAGGAACAATACCAAAACATAGCAGAATTGGTTAAAGAAGAAAACGATCATGAAACTCAGACAACAGATGAACCTGATAAAAATGACAAATTAGAAGCAAATTCGTGCATAAAGCAACCCATTGAGCATACAATAGTAAATGAGTTACTGCATCGAGTAGAAAGCGCCATAGAATTGAAAAAAGAACTATCTAACTGTCAACCAAATGTAACTAATTACATCTTAGAGCTAGAAAGTATACACCGACGAGAAAGTTACGATATAATTGCAGATGAAGACTCGGAATACACTACTAATGATATTGAAATAGTATCTAATGTCGTGCAAACTGCAATGGATGTATATCCGAATTTAGATGATGATCAGGACATAGAATCAGCAATAGTAGATAATATTTACAAAAATGTCTACGATTTTCTGTCAAGTGATGCTCTTTCTAGCGATTCAATACAAAAATTATCTGTAGAATATAGCGTTACGTCAAGTGTTGAATTCAAAAGCTTTGATTCAACAGCTGAATTTGAGAAATATGAGGCAGTGGCAGATGTAATTGCTAATATCCTAAACAAAATTGACAGTGAAAATAAGATCGCAGACGTATTTGTAAACTTGCCTAAAGAAAAAATTGGTAGCCATTTTGACGCCGAGAAATATAAACCTCGTGTACAATCAGAAGAAAATTATACCGTAGAAACTAAAGTTGGAGTAGTTGAAACATACAAAAAAATTGAATCAATTTTGACCGCTGCTGGAATTGATGAAAAAGATACAGAATTGGACTGCGATATAGAAAAAGTAGAATCACAAGAGTTGCACGTAGAAAATGTTGTTATTGACAGAATTGTAATTGAGAATGTTCTCCAAAGTGAACAAGTATATGAAAACATGGAAAGTCAAGATTCAAGTCATGAAGCCAATGACAGTGAATTCCGAGAACAAATGGAAGACTTTTCAATAGTCAAAATGATTCAGGATTTAGAACTTAATGTCAATTTAAACGAAACTGTTTTAACAGAGGCAAGTGAAACAGATTTAAGTCATACATACAATATAATTGAAGGAGTACTTTACTACATGCTTAACCAAGTTTTTTTTACAGTGACTGATAAAGCTAAAGCTAACAAAGAAAGGAAAATGAAAAAAGTAATAACAGTAGTCGACTTCGAAGATATCTTGCTTACTACGTCACCAGTGTTATTAGGAGTAGTAAATGCTGAATCGATAGACGACGAGACATTACTAAAAACCGCTGGGTTTGAAGATTTAAAAACACCAACAGAAGTGAGTCACGATGAATCGTTAGTAGAAGTACAATCTAAAAACCAGGATGATGAAATTAATCAAGTCGATATAAAAAAAGCTTGTGAACTGGAAAATAAAAATGTAAATGGCACTATTTCGAAAGTGGCATCACTAAATAAAGAAATGGCCAGTACAGAAAGCGTACCAGATACAATACTAGACGAAGCTTGCAATTTCAAATCAGAAGAAGAAGATTACAATTCGGAACTACAGGAATTATTTTTCGGATATTTAGAATTAGCTTCTGCAAATGATTTAGACCATCAATTCCGACCTAGCACTAGCCCACAAGGTGAAACACGAGATAATGAGCTTGTAGAAACCAACGAAACTGATTCCCCATATTTAGTTACACAAAATTTTAAACAAAAGGAAGAAGAATCTGAAAACGCTGCAAGTGCTGCCATTGACTTTGATAAACAAACCGGAGTTGAAGAAATTGAGTTCTGTTTCAACGATGCATTGAAGAAACAACAGGATAATTTTACAGAAACCCCTAAACCAGATGAGTCTAGAGACTATACTATGGAATTACAAGTTGATCAAAATTATAGAGAAGCTTTTCATTTGATAGAAGTTGCAACAAATGAAAGTTCTGTCGATGCAAATGATCAAAGTATTATTGAAATCCACAAGGAAGAGCTAAGTTTAAATGAAACAGAAGATTTTGTATCAATAACAGTGACAGAAAATATCTCTACAGTTCACGGTGAAAATTTTACTGAATCACTAGAAAATTCAAGACTATTAGGAGATAATAGAGAGTTCAACACTGAAGATACTGATGACAATCACGATGTAACCTTTTTACAACATACGACTTTTATGGACGATTCTGAGCATGATGACGTTGATGATTTCAATACTGCTTCCCAATCTGTTCAAGATAGTACCGAAATAGCTTCAGAACTCGTGAATTCAATTCTTCAGCAATCTTTTAAAGATTATGATACAAGTCACAGCTGTACAGATGCAGAGCAGGCATCAAGTGATACTTATGCTCTAAACGAAACGGAAGATTTCAACAACGCATTTGTTGAAACGAAAGATTATTACAGCAGATCATCATCTCCTAACAGGAAACCATCAGTCTTCGAGGTTTGCACAGAATCACCCATTAGAAACACAAGCAATTCTTTCGTTGGTGAAGATTTGAGTGTTCTCTACGAAAATGATGATACTATTCTAGGATCTCCTTTTGTTAAACAAGCACCTGTGATTGCGATGTCTCAAAGTGTGAACAGCGGCGGAATAAAATACTGGCTATCTTTTGATGATAGCGTATCTGAGATAAGAGACAAACCCACTTTTAGGTCAGTTCGGAAATCAAAAGAAAGCAACTTCCCTAGTTTTGTTACAGTACATTTCAAAGAAGAAAAAAAGAAACAACAGTTTTGGAACGAATATGAAAAACTCACGTACAAGAGATCCAGTATTCTAGACATGAACCAATCAAAGACTGATAATATTATAGTGGATGATATTCACCAATCAGAACCGTGTCTTTCGAATTTAGACAGCAACAAAACGAAACGCAGAAGCATCCTATTGGCGGAGCTTGACCAATCATGCGATAGCAATTTGAAAATCGAAGACAGTTTTGTTTCGTGTCTATCAACGGATTATAACACTTGCGAATCAGGGCAGAGTTCTAAATTTGAAAGTTGTGAGCCGAAACAAGTGTTACTCTATGATTCCAGGGTAGACTTACACACTATGTCGACGAAAAGAAAGTACGCTAGCTGGCCTCCCTTCGAAGATACGTTGTTTTACAGAATCATATCGAAGTTTAGAATGTCCGAAAGTTTCGATCCTAACGACTTCGAAGATTTACATATTGATGTAAGCTTGTAATAATTACGTAGAAATAATTGCGCCCAACATGAATTCCACACATATTTAAATGTTGTAAGACGAAGTATTTTGGGATCCATCTTATTTACCGTCTTCTAAAAATAACTTGAACTTGAAAATGTTGATCGGTTTGTGTAACTTATTACTATTCGTCGGTACTCCTGTGAGATATCTCATCAATGCTATCAATTCATGGAGAGCATGACATAACTGAATCTTAACCAACATTGTTGCCGTCCGTTTCTGTTCTCAGGATAGACAATGACAGGTGACAATTTTTGTCAAGATTTAGTGATTTTGCGCGCATACGCATCGATACCAATGGTGATCAACTTAAAGCCATTTTAAACTGATTTTGATGAGTCTTGAATTTTTTTTTATTAAAAAGGTAAGTGCACTTAATATTTTTACGCGTAAAGTGGCATTTCCGGAGTTTTCGTGAATTTATTATAGTTTTTAAGGTTTTTAAAAGCATGTTCTGTTTGTGTTGAAATGTTTACATTGTGTTTGTGATTGTGTTTTTTATTTTGTGTTGGTGTTTTGTTATTTCTGTGACTCACTACGGCTGCTTTTCACATTTTTTTTCTTATTTACATGTATTCTGGCGGCAAAATTCCTTTACTAATTTTAAGATAGCGCTGTCACTTTCTTAACTTTGACATAAGAACAGGATAGCAAATAAACACATGACTTTAAAGTTTCTAATTTGACGTAAGACGTGGCTGTCGATTCTCACGACATCATTCTAATTATAATTCTTATATAGCGCTGTCACTTTCTTATCTTTGACATAAGAACAAGATAGATAGCAATGGGGTTAAAAACTGAGAACTAAATGGCGCCACTGTTGAGTGTTCCTTTTTCCTGTGATTGGTCAGTAATCTGTCAATGTCAATATCAATGTCAGTTTTGTGTCTTCTCATTGATCTTTTTTGGAACACTCATCAGTGGCGCCATCTGCAATTAGCTATGCGTTTTTATCCCCATTAAACACATAACTTTGACATTCCTAATCTAATGTAAGACGCTTAACCCTTTACGGCATACGAGTCCAAATATGACCACATTTTTTTTATCAGTTATTTTTACTCAGTAAAAGATTCTAAACAAAAATAAATTGTCAAAAATGGGTGGTCATATTTGGACTCGTATGCGTTAATGGTTTAATATAAGAAGTGAGCATAGAGCATGCTCTCTTCTTTTACGTCATTTATGCAGTCATACGACAGATTAGGAATATCAAAGTCATGTGTTTATTTGCTATCCTGTTCTTATGTCAAAGTGACAGCGCTATCTTAAAATTAGTTACGGAATGGTCGGATCAGAATTGCATAAACATATAAAAAAATTGATACCTACATTTTTTGAAATATATCTTGGTATTTAAATTTACTTAAAAACATGCCGCGTGACTCACAGAATACTTGTGTTAAGCTCACTAATTGTAAACTATTTGTTTTGTATTAAAGCCAGTCTCAATAATTTGTGTTATATGATTTAATCCTATGTTGATCGTTCTTCTGTTTCCTAAAATGTAGAGTCAAAATGAGAATTTTTTTTTTCTTAAAACTCTTAGCACACGCATAATTAAACCATACGAGTACCTGATAACCTATAACCTATTTCTGTGCTGAGTGTAAATTATAATGCAATTTAAAATGTTTGTAAGATTTTTTTAATACGTATTTTTGCACTTACAGTGCTATTCTATTTCTAAACTTGTCCTAAGCGGCGAAATTAATATGATACCAAACAAGTTTGCCAAAGCAGAAAAATTTATTTTTATTTTATTTTTTATTTTATTTATGAGCCTGTGGTGTCCCACTTTATTTTTTATTTTATTTATGAGCCTGTGGTGTCCCACTGCAGGGCAAAGGCCTCTCTCCCTTCTTATTTAGCTCGAAAAAAAAATTGCCTTGTCCATACAAAACTGCAGAAAAGGCATATTTTTTTTCGTGATAAATTTTTGGTCTTTGGGAAAGTTGTTTGGTATCATCAGTAGAACAAGGAACGCAGTACTTTTTTTTACACCCTGTATTATCTATATTGGTCCATGATAATATGATAATAATAACTGGTTGCTTCTTAGAGTGTCATTATACATATATTGTAGAAATAAAATAGCATTGAAAAGCAAAAACACATAAAAATTTTGCTTAATTTTCTTTTGGTCAACCATTTTATTTTAAAATATTGCAAATCCATATTTTTTTTAACTAACTCATAACAATTTTGATCTAACACGACCAATTTTGCTTTCATGTTTTTAATGCACATTTTGGTTTCAAAAGCACCGCATGGTTTTGGTTTTTATTTGGTTTTAAGCTTTCGGATGGTTTCGTGAGAGTTTCATACTTCTAACCACCGTCAAGGGTAAGTCGGCTTTTTGTGTCTGTTTACTAACTTTCAGTTAAGGGCCGTAAATACTGCACATAGGCCTTATACAGGGTGTAACAGAAAGGGTACCTATATGCACCCTGAAAGTTGTGAAACTGAACAACTTTTCCCGAAGGGTCGAAATGCCGTAAATAATGACGTAACTAAGTATTTATTTTAGACTCGATGTGCCATATTTACCACCCCGACTGTATTTTCTATAAGTAAGGCCGCTGAAAGACTACTAAATTGTCACAAAATAAATATAGAAATTCACGTTATAAATATACTGAAATAACAAACCATAAATCGGTGGTCTTTCAATGGCCCTACTGTACTTTTGCTTTGGAATGGGAAATTTTTATATGTAACGTTTATGTCCTGATTTTTATTAGTTATTCCTTCATTTTCAAAAACTGATTTCAGTAAATTTTCCATTTCTCTTTTCTTTTTTTAAATTGGATATTGAAATTAAAACATACATTTATGTCTGATTCTGGATCTCTGGAGCATGGAATCATCTTACTTGTTATACAATCATAGTCATTCAGCCTGCATTGTCCTAACCAAACTGGAAACAATCTTATCAAAGCGACATAATGGGGGCAATTCGTATGCGCACAAAATCACTAAATCTTGACAAAAATCGTTACCTGTCATTTTCTATCATGAGAGAACAGAAAGGGACAACAACAATTTTAGTCAAGATTTAGTTATGAATGTTGTGTCTTTAAGGAATCAGTACCAATATCATCAGCATAACAAATCCACTTGTCCACCGCGGGAATAGAACCCACAGCCTTGGTCGAGGCAGTCAATTAATATAATCTGATGTTGCAGGTGAACACACAGTGAATGGAGACCACTCGGACGCGCATCAGAGCACTTTCTCCCACAGCAGTAAAGAGGTAACATATTTATTTATTTTTACTTGAAATGGGTTAGCTCTTGACTCTAGCCACATGGAGTCGACGATGGAGCAAGCAAACCCAGAAGACTCCTGTTAAGGCACTGGTAGTCTCACACACCGATGGAACACAGCAAGCTGTTTGTCGCCGGACTCCGGTGGTCGTGTGGTCTGGCTCGCAGGCGGCCCCTTGCGGAGCCTACCACCGCTTTGTTGGGATCATTCAGCCGGACTTATTCACAGGCAAGCCTGTGTTGCCGTTGCCCGGGGTGGACCACTAGGAGGTAGATCCCATCCCACCCCAACCTAATTTCGCGTGACGCATGACTGCTGAATTTAATAATAGTACATTGTTTAACGAGTGGAGAACATGACCGATTCGCATTTTCTTCCGAGTTATACATAGTGCTTTATACTACACCTATGAGGAAAATATAATTAAAAATCCTTGTAAAATAAAGAATGATATCACTTACATGAGAAGATATCTTAAGAACATTTGAAGTGTCATCATCCATTCGAACAGAACACAAACAAACAAAACACATAATAAATACAATTACACATTACATCGAAAACACTAAAAACCTTATTTACATTGAATAAGTCAAATAAATCAAAGAACGAAAAAGAATTCGCGCGGACATTTTACCATATTTTTTACTTAAAAATATAAAAGAGGCAAATGAAGCTAAGCACATACTGCAAAAAAATGTAAGTGGCCAGTATCATTTTGTGGGCTTCGAGATACAAACTTTTTGTGTTTTGGCATCCGCCTGTTTCTAGTTTTGAATTATGAATTTAAAAAAAATAAAGGAGGGGAGAAAATACTTTCTCCCCTAGGGGAGAAAGTAAATCCCATATATTTTTGCCGCCCGCATATTCGTTCGCTTGGATTTACGTACTTTCTTCCCTTTTTTCAAGTAAGAACTAATAAACTTTCCGAATAGGTGTAGTATAAAAGTGTTTACTATTCTATACAGGGTGTAAAAAAAAGTACTACGTTCCTTTAAACCACATCATGATACCAAATAACTTCCCCAAAGCACAAAATTTTTAGCTCGAAATAAAATTTTGTCTTGTCCATACAAAACTGCAGATCCCGGAGAGCATCTTTGTATGGAAAAGGCAATTTTTTTTTTTCGATTTAAAATTTTTCTTCTTTGGGAAAGTTGTTTGGTATCATCAGTAGAACATGTGGTTTAAAGGAACGTAGTACTTTTTTTTACACCCTGTATTATGTTGCTTCTCGCGAGCACGTTTCTCAGTTCTTTTCTTAGGCTACTACATTACATTACATATAATCACGCCTTTATCCCTAATGGGGTAGGCAGAGCGTAATCGAACTAAACAAAGGTCGTTCCGCCACATCTGACAAGTTTTGATTCACCTTAAAAGCGCCGAAATAAACGTACATATGGAATTCTAAAACCGAAAAACACCGTTATAGTATTAACCATTATTTTTCTACACAGGGCTCCCCATCAAAGGATATGTCGACCGAGGACTCTGTCAAGAAGGAGAAGAAGAAGAAGAAGGGTCTCCGGACGCCCTCGTTCCTCAAGAAGAAGAAGGAAAAGAAGAAGGACAAGTCCAGCACGCCGCAACCGGCCTAGAGGTACCTAAACTAAACACTTCATCATCAGCTCATACAACGTGTAACATACAGGGTATATGCATCGTGAAATGTGTGAATCTACCCATGAAACTGAACAACTTTCCCTAAGGAACATAGGTCGAAATACGAAAAAAAAAATTGACTTCCCATACGAACTGCGCTATCAGCTGATGCATTTTGTATGGAAGACCAAATTTTTTTTTTCGTTTTTCGACCTATGTTCCTTAGGGAAAGTTGTTCAGTTTCATGGGTAGATTCACACATTTCTCGATGCATATACCCTTTCTGTTACACGTTGTATACGTCCCCACCGAGGGGCACGAGCTTAGTCAACCACCTGGGACCAGTACGGATTGGTTGACTTCAGTCAGACACATAACCTTTGAATTTCTTCGTAGGTGTGTGCAGGTTTCCTCACGATGTTTTCCTTCACCGTAAAAGCGCTGAATAAACGTACATATGAAATTCGAAAACCGAAAAACACATTGGTACGTGGTGGGATTCGAACCACGACCTCCTGCACAGAAGGCCGCGGCCCTACACTATCGCGCTTGTAGATTGTATCAATTGGGAGTAAAATAATATTCCTGTCTTTTTAATTTGCGTTCGACTCCTTTGACGTGGAACACTAATACCGGGTGTAAGGGACAGCTTCACGCAAACTGATAGAGGTTGTTCAGTCAGCGAAACTTGAATAACTATCACCAGGAAATTCTTTCAGGAAATGAAACTTTTTCTTTTGCTTTTCCATACAAATTGTCCTCTCCTGAAATAATTTCCTGGTGGAAGTTGTTCAGTTTTGGTGACTGAACAACCCCTATCAGAATGCGGGAAGCTGTCCCTTACACCCTGTATATATGTTACAGCCATAGTGATTAATTAGCTATTATACATAATGACTGGTCATTATATATAATAACCAAATTGACCAGACGATGTGATAAATTAATATATATTCTTTATTGCATCAAAAATACAGAAAAGTGATTACAAATTTTGTTGCAAGGGCGAGTTTATCTCTACACAGAGATCTCTTCCAGCCAACCCATATGTTGTGAGAGAATTTAATTTAATTAATCACTTTATCCGGATACTATTCATAATTGCTGGTCGAAGTTAGTCAAAGTTATAAATACGGTTTAACTGACTGAGCGACGCGTTGGAAGCATGGTCCGTAATGTGTCCTGAGGTCCAACTAAGACCAGTACCAGATAAACTTGAGTCTCAAAGAGCATGGGATGACCTAGTTCCCTAAAAAACTAACCTAACCTAACCTAACCTAACCTAACCTAACCTATACCCACTTGTTTTATTACATTATCCAAGTCTTCAAAGATATTATATATAATAGCTGGTTGAAGTGATTAATTCTGTGTCATTTATCACTTAATCTAAATTGAGCAGACATTATAAATAATGACCAGATATTATATATAATATCTAGATTAATCACTTTGGCTGTAACATATGTTTATTTTTAAAATCTTTTTCTGTCTGTTTCAGATAAATCGTCAAGAGTACACTGCCATCTCGCTTTCAAAAATACTTGTAATTTTAACTACATAAGGTTCAAAATCAGATGTGTCGTGCGCTTCACTGTATCCGTTGGGCTTAACAGGGCCGTACTCGGAAGTTAAAAAGGAAAATAAATTGTTTAAATGAATATTATCATCATCTTCCTTGCCTTATCCCGAATTTTACGGGGTCGGCTACCTAATATAGGGGATTGAACGAGAGTACTGGTTTTGACCTTCGCAACACAGAAGGTCGGATGAATGAGAATAAATGGAAATAATCATTATTTCGTATGGCTATCTGCGTATCTTCTTAAATGTATGGAAATAATGAATAATTTATTTATCAACATAGATTCCATGAAGTACTTACTAAATTTCATGTGAATGTAAGTTGCCGTTACATCATTTATTAATAATTAATAATAAATTATTATGATCATTATTAATCGCCATAAAATCACTATTTTGAATAGATCATTAACGCCCTGCCTACTCTATAGAAGTGAATTTAAATGTGCATATAATAAAAATTTTAACGAGGCATTTAATAATTTTCAAAACTTTTTACATGCTCTATTTAATAACTATTGTTATTATTTTACCGACCAGTTTTATTATCTACTTAAATCAAGTTTTATTTTTACTCTACCAGTGTTTTTTTTAAATCTATCTCCTAAAAGGCTTTTATTAATTTAAAAATGAAACTAGCTGTATCGTGGGTATGCTTTTCGATTCTGTCTCTGTCATCTCACGTTTTGACTAGAGGCAAAAGACCAAACAACATACATACATAAAATCACGCCTTTATCCCTAATGGGGTAGGCAGAGCAAGAACGACCTAAAAAAGGTCGTTCCGCCACGTCTGACAAGTTTTGAGGGTTATTATTACAGAAGATTGTGTATATTGCTATAGTGACAGGTTGTCAGCCCATCGCCTAAATTGCAATACACTGAAACCCTCGAATCCCTTAGCTGGTTTTTATAGCATGCCCGGGAGGAGATGCAGCTGGCACATTCTATGTTTTTCTATCACTTCCAGTCCAGCGTGGAAGTAAGACCAAAAGACCAAACAAATCCATCGCAAAATATAAATAAAGAATATACTCTAAGCTTCCGAATGCGGCCCTAGCTTTAGAATGTATATATTCTAGACAGTTTTACTATATACTGGGCATATACTGTACAAATCAAAAGGGACGTATTAAGAACTGAACAACGTGTAAAAAAAATATTAACTGAACAACATTTCTCAAATAACTTGCTAAAAAGATTTTGCTATCTAATTTTTATGTTAGGTCGGCTGAACAGATGGTATGGAAGGTCCAATTTACTTTTCCATATGTCTTTGGAAAAGTTGTTCAATTTCATGACTATTAACACCCGATTCTTCGTTATATTGCTATCGATTCGTGGAGACCATGACCTAACTAAATCTTAACCAAAATTGTTGCCGTCCCTTTCTGTTCTCTCAGGATAGACAATGACAGGTGAAAATTTTATTCAAGTTTTAGTGATTTTGTGCGCATACGAATCTATACCATTGTGCTATCTAAATTTATATTTAATCGGCTAAACACATGGTATGGAAGACACAATATACTTTTTCTTTTTTTTTTAGAAAAAGTTGTTCAGTTTGAATTCCCTAAATCTGTACAGAATATGCCCACAAATATTGTATTAAATAGATATATAGAAAACAATTAAAATTGCTAGTTACTATAGAAATAGTATTTTTTGTTGACTTGAAGAATAGATGGAAATTTAAAAAAAAAATGCTTCAGTGTGTAAGGGTCTAAACTTGCGTTTTCCGTGCTTCGAAAGGCACGTAAGTTGATCTATGAGGATGTTAGGTGCTATTATGCTTCTCTGTCAACTGGTTTTAATAAGCCGTTGATGCTCTAGCTACCCCGTAAGGCGTCGTTATATGTATGTGTAGAGGTATTGATGGGCCCACTTCTATTAAATGATGTTTCTAGACGTGTGTTATTGAAAGATTATACATGTATTTAACGCGATTTGTCAAATAAATGTGTAAAATAATTGTTGACTATATTTTAGGGTAATGGACCTAATAAATCTGAACAACTTTTGCCAAAAACATAGGTCAAAATATCAAAAACGAATTAGACTTCCCATACAAATAGAGTTAGCTGTCCGAGTCATTTTGTATGAGAGAACTTATTCTTCTTAATATTTTGACTAATGCTCCTTAGGAGAAGTTGTTCAGTTACATGGCTAGATAGATTCATACTCGAAAAATATGGTCATAATTTTTTTAAACCTTCAATTCAACAAAAAACGCTACATTAGACCAGGTGTTTTTAATTCTTTCAAATGTTTTAAATTCTTTAGGTTATAGTTGATAGATTAAATTATTATTACTACTGAACAAATAAAAAAAAACCTGGTCTGACATATTGGTGCAAATATGTGCCGAGTGAGTGAATACGAGTTACTAAGAAGCTTAGCCGTTGACGCTATGTCTACCCCGCAAGGAAATATAGGAGTTACTGTATATGGCAAAGCTGAAGCAATCAGTTGGGCCGCGAAAAAAGAGCGTTTGACTATCGTCTATCATACTTTTGTTACATATCAGTTACGCATTAATTTATTTTTCACATATGTTACTCTCATAATGCATATGCTTATACGAGAGACATATGTGAAAAACAAATTAATATTTCACATATGTGACTCTCATATACATTATGTTTATATGAGAGTCACATATGTGATTAAAAAAAATGTAACTGATAACGTCCCTAATATGAAATTCAAGTAACATTTTATATATCTAAAATAGTTATAGATATGATCATATTATTATGATCGCCGCAATATATAATTTCATAGTCTTCACTAAGCTTCATGGTAACTTGTAAGAAATGAATGTTTCTGTCAATTTATTGTGTGTGCATTTGTCCAATCGGCATCTTGAAACTGGGCTAGGCTGCTATTTTACGCAAGTACAGTAAAAGGTTATAAGTATCGCACATCGGCTTTGATCGGCTTTGAAGAGCGATGCCACTGTCGCACGTGTACAATGGTGGCGATTCTGTTGAAAACAAAACTTAACTTATTTTAGTTTGGTCCTGTCACTTTTCATAATCTGAATTAAATGGAGACAGAAATACAACAGCTAATTTATATTTCTGTCAAAGTGACGTAAAACGCTTAAACTAAGGCGACACCATCTAGCATGCCATCTTATTTACGGCGTCTAACGTCACTATGACAGGATTTTAACCAGCTGTTGTATTTCTGTCTCGATTTTATTCTTTTAGAAAGGGACAGGACCAAACTAAAATAAGTTAAGTTGTGTCTTCAACAGAATTGGCACCAGTGACTAGTAAACGTCACTGTGGCTTTTCGAGTGACTGATGTGTAATCTTGTATTGTAACACTATTTGCCGATATTCATGTGTCAAAATATTCGACACTGCAAGGGTACGAAATAGTACAGAAATATACGGAGAGTCTTTTAAAGACAAGGAAGCTTACTAACGTCTGAAATATTTTTGAACGTATTAAATGTGAGTATTTTAAAAAGAACAATTTCTTTATCGAGTCGATAAGAAATTCCCATAGAAAAAGAAGATATATATCGATCGTATATTTCTGCACTATCTCGTAAAAATTGCAATTTTTTATTGCACTCAAAATATTTGCTGGATGTTGGCAAGAGGTTGCACGGGCTTGCATTGAATGTTATAGAGCGATATATGTTAAATTCGGAAGGTATGTAATTTTTCTTACCAAGACTATTTGGTTTTGGTATATCAAAATTATATATCAAAAATAACTGTATTAATTGCCACATGAAACTTATTGCACAAGAATACAAGTTTATTTGTAGTCAGTACTTAAACTGATTAACTTTCGTTTGCAATTTTTTTTTTAAGTTATGCTAGAATAGATAAGATAGCACTTTTTGAGAAAAAAATTCTTGGCTAACAGTTTACGTACTGACTAAAAATAATGCTATCGAATTGGAGAGCATGACTTGACTAAATCTTAACCAAAACTGTTGCCGTCCCTTTCTGTTCTCTCAGGATAGATACTGGCAGGTGACCATTTTAGTAAAGATATAGTGATTTTGTGCGCACACGAATCGATATATTGGGCCACTAATACCCTGCCTATCCCGCAAGGATTTGTGTGTATGATTAATGTGTCAATTTGTATGATTCGTATGACTCATTTTTATTGTCAAATAGCAAGCAATCGATGGCGCTAGGAAGCATATGCTCTGCATCTTCACCTCTAGAATTAAGGAACTAAATTATATAAAGCCTTCATCGATGTTTTATTTTATTGACGATTTTTCTCTTCTTATGACTTGCCACATTGGTTCTTATGTAACTTTGCATCACTTTAATTTTTAGTTGTCTGTTACATATGGTTCGGTCGAAAATATTTACTTATGTAACTTTTAAATTACTAGGGTATATATATACCCGCATTTAATATGTTTAATGACAAGAAACATTTTTAAATATGTCGGCCAAATCATGTGACAGGCATAATCTGGTGCGCTCTTTAATACAAGTATTTTTTGGGCATGTAATGCTAACTTAGGGCTAAACTAGGCCCTGCGCCATTTGTGCTTTTTATAAAATATATTATTAATATGAAATAGTTGGTAGACTCGACCATAAGTATATATGGAGATATATAAACAAACATATGTGAAAAAAAACTGTAAAAGTTGGAAAATAAATTTTCTCGTGATAAAATATGTCTAAAAATATGTTCCTAATTCGGCAAATGAGATCTATATGTGTTTATGATCGAGTTTAGTTAAATATACATATGTTGATTTAACATTAACGTTTTTATGTTAAAACAAATATGACGTATAAAAAATGCAAAACAATAACATATATGATGCAGTGTATTTTAATTTGAGTGGCCAATGGACCGGACCTTCTTTCGGAAGTAATTAAAATCAACATTGTATATTTGATATGTTATGCAAATATAATATATGTTAGCACTTTATATTTACAATTAAGAATTATTGGCTAGATTATGTTTGTAGAGTCTTATTTTATTTTTCTTTTGCTGAATTCAGCGTGGTCGTTTTGTCTCTGCTTTTAAAAAATCAATTTACACAAAATATTAATTTATTTCAGCTTTTTTGAGTTTATGGTAACGAATCCCACCGCGAAAATCGCCTTATTTAAAATAAGCTCATATATTCTTGGTGTATTTCATTTAAATCAAAATAATTAAACTTTTTATTGCTACATTTTAAAAAAAAAATCCTAAAAATCTTTAAAACTGTTTTAATACTCTATAAAAAAGAAAACATTCAAAACGACCACGTGATTCTGATTTACTACATTAAATACAGTATGTTGTTAAAAAGGGTCCATATTTTTTTATGTAAAAATATATTTTTTGTCTTTTTTATTTAAGTGGAAGGCCCTGACAATTTGACATTACCTAGAATAAGGTCTAGCGTTGTTAAAATGACAAGTTGTTTAATTTTAATGTGAACGTGACGATTTTATAATTTTCTCAAGTGGTAGGTTAGTAAAAGTGCGACATATGTTAACATATGTGGTGACATAAAGTGTGACATATCGTAACATATGTGGTGACATAAAGTGTGACATATAGAAGGAAGATTTCTTTGTGAATCTGAATATTGAATATGTTTGAACCGCTAAAGTCAACCTTTGTTTCCACTTGATGAAATTATAAAATCTAGTTTATAGGTGTTCAGACCTAGACACGAAATTTTATTTTAGAAAGTCGACGTAATAGGAAAACGGACATCCTTAATTAAAAATAAGTTTGACAGAAGTTCTTATATGAAAAAAAGTTATCAATAAAGTTATCGTTTCATAAATGAGCAAAAGTGATGTGTCTTTCTTATTGAATTTTGTCACTTAGTGCCTGTCAAAAATTTGTCTTCATTTTACTGAAAAATAGACTACCTTATGATTAGTTTTATCTATTGAAACATCCTATATCTGCTGTAGAAATATTCATTAAAAATATGTCTTTTTTTATTTCTTCCGAGTGACTTTTAAGTTTTCTATAACATATGTAACATAATATATTGTTGACATATATCTAGCCCTCGTATGAGCTCTGTCAAACTTGAAAATCATGTGTTTCATAAATGTATTTCTTTTAACAGGCATGGCAATTTTATGTATTTCAAAATAAAAATATTACTTGTAAGATGAGAATCTTTTTTTTTATCCATTTCCAGTCACAAATGATTTGCCAGGCGATACATAAATAACTCCCTCTGGCACTTTCTTAGACATAAGTTATTAGCTTAATAGAGTTTTATGTTATTTGTATCATGTATTTTTTTATTTCTAAAATATATGCTATTTGGAAGATTTATTATAAATAATGTTGTTTTATTAAGTTCATTTTCAGTATTTAGTGATCCATTGATTTTTGTTTTCAATTTTGATTATTTCGACGACTCATGCCAAAAAGCTTTTAAAATTACCTTTGAAGATATGTAATAATAGAATCTATCCTTTCAATAATAATTTTAAAAATCTGATGATACCACCAACGATACACATCCTGTATACCGGGTGTAAGGGACAGTGTACCAGAAACTGATAGGGGTTGCTCAGTCAACGAAACCACCGGATAATTTTTCCTGGTGAAAGTTGCTCAGTTTCGTTGACTGAGCAGAGCAACCCCTATCAGTTTCTGGAACACTGTCCCTTACACCCGGTATAGAATAAAACGAAAAAAAATTACAAAGAAAATTAACAGCGTAGGTACCAAAAAACCTAACATATGTAAAAGAGTGGAACTCACTACCTGCGTCTGTGTTTCCGAATGCTTACAACCCCCAACACTTAAAGTTAGAGTGAACAGGCATCTTCTGGGTGAGCTCGCTCCATCGTCGACTCCGTCTCAGTCGCTCCCGACCTAGACTGGAGTCAAGAGCAAACCCATTTATAATAAAAGAAAAAAAGTGAAAAAAGGCCAAGTAATTATTAGGCGTTCAAAAATGGGTGTAGTAGCACAGAATATATAATAGTACTAGGGTAGTAGTGTAGTAGAATCTATTTTCTAATTTAAGAAAGTGGTAGGAATCTTTAGACTAAAATTAGTTGAGAAATATGTTATCAAGAACAAAAAAACTTGTAGAGACAATGAAGGTTTCTTTGCATTGCAACGTACCTTACGTTACGCCAATAATATCGTCGCTCGAAGAAGGAGGAAAAGATTCAGAAAAAAATAGTTAAACTCTATGATGAAAGGAAAAAGAACTAGTCAATCACTAGTCAATTAATGTCAATTTGTCATCATGAGGTCGACATATTGACTTTCATCAATTTATCATTAAAAAATACATGAAAATTGCCTAAATTCGCAGTGTTTTTTGATCGCAATGCTCTGCAATAGATAGATAATTTCAATACGTAACTATGGACGGGTTCCCAGAACCAGTAGTCCAAACATTTTGTGGCAAGAAGAAGTTATTTAAGGTAATTTTAGTCTCTCTTCTCTTTTTAGGCCTCTGACTTATGTAAAGACCACTATCAAGACAGCGCCCGTGACCGACGGCTTTACGTGCCCTCCGAAGCACGGAATCCTTTTTCTTTTCGGACAATCAGGTGATTCAGCCAGCAATGTCCTATCTTAACCAACCTGGGTGATAAATTAACAAATATCAACTTTGTGTTCCCCCCCTGGGAATCGAACCCAGGACCTCCGGATCGAGAGCCCATGGCTCCGACCACTAGACCACCGAGGCAGTTGGTAGTGGTGGTGGTCTGGGATCTTGATCCGGAGATCGTGGGTCTTCCCGGGAACACGAAAGGTGATATTTTTCAAGCTGGCTGGGAACAAAAGAAAAACATAGAATGTGCCAGCTGCATCTCCTCCCGGGCATGCAAATTCAGCAAAGGGATTCGAGAGTTATCGTGAATTGTAATTTAGGCGATGAGCTGACAACCTATCACTACTTATTATACATATCCAAAATTGCCTTCAATAGGTATTTGTCATCTGCCAACCCGGTAGGGGATAAAGCCGTGACTTTATGTATGTATGTATGCAATTTAGACGAAAGGCTGACAATAATACACCGATCTTTCTAAAATGACTCTCGCATGCGTGACTGTACGTACATGTAACTACATAGGTACATAAATTAACGCCATTATCCCTTACGGGGTAGGCAGAGCGTATAACGCCTCGTAAAAACCGCCTTCGCCACGTCCGGCAACAACTGAGGACAATTTTAGATTGTAATGTGTATCGCTATAGTCACAGGTTGCCAGCCCATCGCCTAAATTACAATACAGTGGTAATGTTGAGCGCACGACTTATATGAACTAAATCTTGACTAAATCGCCGTCCCTTTCTGTTCTCACATGATAGAAAATGACAGGTGTGTATGTTAAATTAGTTAAGTCGTGTTTTTTTGCAACTACGAATTGCTATAATTGGGCCCGATTCGTAACCATCACGACTTAACTAAATCTCAACTAAAATTATTGCCGTCCCGTTCTGTTCTCTCATGATGGAAAGTGACAGGTGTGGACTTATACGGGGTGTAAGGGACAGCGTCCCGCAAACTGATAGGGGTTGTTCAGTCAACGATACTGAACAATATCACCAGGAAATTAAAAAAAATAATTGCTTTTCCATACAAATTGTCTGATCGAGGTGGTAATTTTGTATGGGAAAGTCGATTTTATTTTTCATCTCCTGAAAGAACTCCCTTGTGACAGTTGTTCAGTATCGTTGACTGAGCAACCCCTATCAGTTTGCGGGACGCTGTCCCTTAAGGGGGCCCGACACGATCAAACGGTTTGAGTCAAACCTTACGTGTTTGATGCAACCGTTTGAGCCAAGTTTGAGCGGTTTGAACGGTTTGTCAAACCGGCACTGCGCAGTTTGGTTCGGTACGCCGTCGTAATAAGACGTTAATGTCCTGCATAAAAAATTAGAAAAAAAAGAAAACAAAAAGAATTTGGTCCAAAGAATGATTGTATTGGTATGTTACTGCTCACTGTTCGTCACACACAAGCTCACGCTACAAAATCCAACGAAAACCCAAGCAAAACTAAGCCCTGTTTGATCAAACGCGTCGGAACACGATCAAACGGCGCGTCAAACACAACAAAAATATGAAATTTCATCAAACGAGCTTCAAACACGTAAATTTTTGACAAACCTTTCAAACCACCTTTGTAAACGATCAAAACGGTTGTGTTTGACTCAAACCGTTTGATCGTGTCGGGCCCCCTTTACACCTATTAGTTAAGTCGCGTTTTTTGCTACCACTGTATGTGTACATATGTGTTAATTTTCAAGGAAAAGAATACAAAAGATGAAGGCAATAAAATAACAAGGGCGTGTTCATCGAAAGTTGACGAGAAGTGCTTGAAAGCTATCGGAGAGACCACCAGCGAAGATGTCTGCTGCTGCATACGAGTCCTTGCTGAGTATCTCAAGGAGGTGAATATGTAACTTCCATGCTGGACTGGGAGTGATAGGAAAACATAGAATGTGCCAGCTGCATCTCCTCCCGTGCATGCTGTAAAAATCAGCTAAGGGAATCGAGGGTTTTAGTGTATTGCAATTTAGGCGATGGACTGACAACCTGTCATTATAGCAATATACATTATCACCTGTACCCTCAAACACTTGTCAGACGTGGTGGAATGACCTTTATTTAGGTCGTTTTTGCTCTGCCTACCCCAATAAGGAAAAGGCGTGATTTTATGTATGTATGTGAATATGTAGTGGTCTCATTGCGTGGATGGAGCTTCGAGTCCCGATGGGAAATGACTTGAGTTCTTGTTTCCAAGACAATGCAGGCTGAACACATGATTGTTCGAAAAGTTAGATGATTTCGGTGTCGAGGTGTGGTCTACTGCTGCCCAATATCTAAATTTATAACGATTTTTGTCAGAAAAAAAATAAGCTAGAATCTAATTATATTAAAAAAAAAACACAAAAAAGCTAATTCCATAAAAACTAAGCCTCGGATTAAAAAATGCAACGTACCAATTTTAGATATTCATAATACGGATAATTTCCCGAAGGAACCGTGAAAGCGCTGCCAATAGTTTAGAAGGAATATCAAATTTACTGATAAAAACAGCGTTGCTTTCAGTTTTTTTTAGCATAGGTTATTATGAACTAGAATAATTTCAAATTTTGCAATTGTAGACCATGAACTCATTTCTTAGATGTATATTTTTTTAGAATTTTCCATTGATTCGTTTAGGAGAAATATCCTTTTAAAAACAACCAATCACCTGTAACTATTATTTTCCGTCCAGGTGATCATGCTGATCTGTTGCGAACCAAGCGGCAAATGCGAGACCAAGTTCATGCCGCTCTTCTGTGAACTAGGGGGCCTGACCATGAAGGTACTAAATCGTTTATTCTAATCTACAACGTGTAACAGAAAGGGTATATGCATCGAGAAATGTGTGAATCTACCCATGAAACTGAACAACTTTCCCTATGGAACATAGGTCGAAATACGAAAAAAAAAATTGACTTCCCATATACGCTATCAGCTGATGCATTTAGTATGAAAGGTCACGATTTTTTTTTTCGTTTTTCGACTTATGTTCCTTAGAGAAAGTTGTTCAGTTTCATGGGTAGATTCACACATTTTACGATGCATATACCCTTTATGTTACACGTTGTATTAGTTAAGTCGTGATTTTTGCAACTACGAATTGGTACCATTGTGTGCGTAACTACAGTTTACTATGGCGAACTCACGCACAACTAACGCAATGTGCGTGTAGGTAGGTAGGTACATTTACACGAACAAGTATGGCAAATAGGCAGTCGTGAGAAAACAACTAGATGGTCTAGATCCGAAGGTCTTGGGTTCGATTCCCAGGGGGGAACACAAAGTTGAAAGTCAATTTTTCACTTTGTGAGATTTTCCCTAGTTTGGTTAGGTCATTGCAGGCTGATTCACCTGATTGGCCGAAAAGAAAAAGGATTCCGTGCTATTAGGCGTATAAAAAACTCTTCATCGTGTCTACCATCGTCGACTCAAAACCCAAAAAATTATAAACTTATATTAGTGTACCTATATTTTTATTTTTTTAAGGTGTTCCAGGACATTTACTACCTTATCAAGTATCTGCTGAAGGCAGTAGTATGTCTTGTCGATACGCAGGTGAAAAGTAAAAAGAAAAGGAAATAACAGACAACAAAAAGAAGGAATTAACAGTACAGAAAGAAAACTTCCTACAACCACAATGTGCTTTACGCACACTGCTACAGACGTATTATGTGTGTGTATTGCATTTCTGTAGTAGTGTGTTTTCTGCGGTACTAAAGATCGCCTACAATAAAATCAAGATCTACATGCACAATAAATTTTAACCTTTAGGACCACTATAGATACCTATTTCAAAATTCACTGAAAACTTACTACCGTGTAATCAAATCACGCGACATTTTATTGAATTGTGTAGTTGTTTATTTTTTAAATTAAATTATTTTTTTAATAATGTTTAATTTAGTGGATTTAACAGAGTGTGAAAAATATATCTATATATATCATCCATTTGTTTTATTGCAGACTCTTTTACTATATATTTCCTCTACAAATAAAACAGTAATATTTTTTTGATATATTTATTTCTTACACATAACAACTAATAATTAATTTAAATAAATTATAACAACCTGAAAAAAGATTTTCTATGGGAAATAATTAACCGATCCTCAAAAAATTTCGATCTTATTATTTTTGAGGCAGATTTAGTATTTTTTGAGAATCAGTTTTCTATAGTGTCCCGAACATTTTGGTTAAAAATAGTGCAAGTGAAAAAAGGTCCGTTACATTCACCCCCCCCCCCCCCCCCTTTTACAATTTCATCCGTACTTTTTTAGGGAAGAAAACATTTGATAAAACATTTTGAAGAAAATTGCTCTAGATGCCTTAGAATAAAACAAGGTAAGTGTGATGGTGAAAATCCCAGAAATCATTAAGATAAGTATTCATTCAACTATATTGCTTTTATACACTGCTATAATATAATAACTTCCATGCTGGACTAGGAGTGATAGAAATTTTTATTTCAAAACGTGTTTGCCCGAATCAACACTGCTTTCTTGATAAAAAGGTTAAATTAAAGGAACTATATTATACTACGGCCGCCGAGAAATTACTGAAACATTCAATAATTTCTGAGAGGCCCTACTATACAACACAAACGTATAAATTATTCTATAACAGGGTGTAACAGAAAGGGTATAAGCGACATGTACACCCGAAAGGATATGAACCACCCCATGAAACTGAACAACTTTCCCTAAGGACCATAGGTTGGAAATACAAAAAAAAAAGGCCTTCCATTATATGGCTCCCATACAAAAAAAAACATCAACTAATAGCGCGTTTAGTATGGGAAGTCAATTTTTGCATTGAAAACTTCTTTAGCGGCGTTATACACTTTTTGGGATGGGTAAAAAATGTTAGTCATCCAGAGTACCTGACCTCTGGTCACACACAAGTTGTATGCAAACAGAGGCCAAGCAAGAGGCCAAGTAAAATGGCCGATCCGCGACAGATCCAGTGCGTTTTATTTTAGACACCTACTACCCTTAGCCTTTCTGCCCTTTCTGTCACACGTTATATAATGCAAGGATATAATGCGTTTAAATGACGAAAGTTTGATACAATAAGCTATGTATATACAGCTTGTTTTTATCATAGTAATTCTAAAATACATATCGATACCTCCAGGCACAAAGGTCGTAAAGGACATTTAGGTCGTAAAGGACTTGTTGATGCAGTTTTAATCAGTTTTAAATTCTCTATCGATCTCTATATTTTATTTGGTGAAATTCGCAATAACGGACCTTTACGACCTATCTTTTTGGGTCTACAGTCATAAATACATTTTTTTTCGTGTTTTGCTTCTCCTCAAAAGTCTCATTTTGTCCTTTACGACCTTTGAGCCTGGAGGTATCGATATATAACAAACAACAAATCAAAAATTTCAACCACAGACAGGATTTGAACCTGCGTCTTTGGTATACCGTCCCAACGCTCTTGACCTGAGCCTGAGCGGCGACTGGTAGCAATTCGTAGTTGCAAAAATCACGGCTTAACTAATATAAGTAACCTGTCCTTTTCTATCATGAGAGAACAAAAAGGGACGGCAATAATTTTTAGACAGGATTTTAGATCGTCATGTCATGACGCAATGTTGGCTGACGGTATTCCATGGACGCAGGTTCAAATCCTGTGTGCGGTCGAAATTTTTGTAGTGCAAAAACACATAAAAATTATAGTAGTTGTTGATTTTTTTTAGATATTTTTTTTAACTACGCTGACTAGAAGTGAACTAACCATTGCAAATATACAGGTAACATGATTGATTGAAGTGCTTTTAAAAAAAATATGTTTTAAAATAAAAGTAGAAAATTTCTAGCATAAAACTGTATCCCGAATGTTGCTGTCAAAAAAAAATCTAAGTGCAGTATAATAATAATATTGCACATCAAACTTTGGAAAGAGACAGCGACGTGCTATTTGGCCCCGTACTGTAGTGTTCAGCGCCATCTATCTATGCGGTTTGGGTCTTTGTTGAGGTTAAATTAGATATCTACTATAGTGGTAACCAGCGCCATCTATCGTTGAAATGGCTGCAGTTTTAAGCGACTGAACAAAATCTCAACTAAATGATAGCCGTCTCTTTCTGTTCTCTCTTAATAGAAAATCCCAGACTTATATTAGATAAGTCGTGTCATTTGCAACCCCGAATTGCCCTCAATAAATAGCAGCGCCATCTATGTATACGGTTCGGAAAGTCGGTGTCAAAATTAGTAGAGTAGATATATCTTTTTAGCTAAGTTCATAGATTTGAATGCCTGTCTGAATTAATTATAATAATAATAAAATCGCAACTAGTGTAAGCAAACGGTCAAATAACCTAAATAACTGGTTTTAGCGCCATCTATCGTTGAAACGACTGAAATTTCTCGCAAGACGACGTGCGTATACCCCAAAGTTGAAGTAATTTTATGGTTATTTTATATGAAGTTTTTGTGTTATTTATGCGAATTTGCCATTTTGTTGGATTTGTCATTCTAACAACATTTTAGCAACATTAGTGCAATCAAAATCATAACCAACAAACGATCAAATAACCAGCGCCATCTATCGCTGGAACGACTGCAGTTTCTCGCAGCTGGGTGTGCGTAGTTTCTGCGCCTCCGCGTACTGTTTGGCGTCACCGAAGTGTCGCGCCTTCCACGCCATACTGTCGCGGTAGTTGCGCTCGCGCTGACACGCGTGACGCAGGTTCACTGAGGGGGAACGAACAAGTAACTAATAATACAGAGTGTAACAGTAAGGATATACAGGGTGTAAGGGACAGTATACAGAAAACTAAAAGGGGTTTTTAACCCGTATTTATAATCAGCACTTGAGACTGACAGCAAGTTTGAGTTCGTATCAGAAATGTCATTTCAGTACATCTACACCTGTCAAATTCATACTTAATACTGCTCTCAATCTTGAGATCGCTTTATAAATACGGGCCTAAGTCTAATGAAACTGAACAACCATCAGCCGGAAATTCTGCAGATAACGAAAAGAAAAAGATGACTTTTCCATACAAAAATGACCACCTCGATCAGACTTTTTTTTTTCATTTTCTGAAAGAATTTTCGGCTGATAGTTGTTCAGTTTCATTGACTGAGCAACACCTTTCAGTTTTCGGTATGCTGTCCCTTACACCCGATATGCACTGCCTCACCAACAATTTTCTATTGGGAAGGCAAAATTTTATTTAGATTTGAAATTGTTATACATTGGGAGAATTGTTTATTATCATTAATATATTATAACTGCCTCCGTTGTCTAGTGGTCTGGGTCGTGGACTCCCGATCCGGAGATCCTGGGTTCGATTCCCACGGGGGGAACACAAGTTGACACTTGTCTATTATCACTGAGAATTTTTCCCCAGTTCGATTAGGACAATACAGGCTGAATCACCTGGTTGTCTGGAGAAAAAAAATCCGTGCTTCGGAAGACACGTTAAGCCGTTGGTCCTGGGCGCAGTCTTTGATAGTGGTCGTTACACAAACCATGTCAGAGGCCTATTAGTTGTGGTACTAGGCGGTTTAAAAACTCTTGACACTAGGGTTCATCGGGTAGATAGACTCGAAACCTACTCATTCCATGAGACATTCCACTCGGGCAGAGAGGGCGCAGGCCGCGGCCGCTGTTCGCGGTGGGGCAGGACTTGCACACTCAGCAAGCTGAGCAGGCTCCCACAGCAAGGGTCATAGGTCTACTTAATGATATTGTTCAGTCACCCGACGCTGACTTTGATTTATTTTATGATTGTTATAATGTTATTAGAAAGAAATTGTACATTTATTTAAACAGGATGAGTTTAGTTAGTAACCTTTAAATATAAATTAACTTATAAGCGCTTTGGAGTAATCTGTAAGCTTATATTGTAATAAAATAAAATAAAATAAAAATAAAAATGAAATATAAGCTATACATACCGATATATTCTTCCTCGATGGCCATCTCAAGTCTCCGCAGTGATCCCTGGTAGTCCGTATGGAAGTTCTCCTTCACGTAGTATGGCACCTGAACAAAAACACACCATTTATTTCAACTACCCCCAGAAAAAAAACAAACAACTATACCAAACTAAAATTAGAATTCATTTACAACGCCATCTATTGTCAACCCCCAGAACTTATAAAACTACAGCGCCGCCACCTATCGTCAACGTTATTGAGCTAAATCTTTAAATCCCTCTATAGTACTTTTTGGATAGCATGAGTCTTCTGACAGCAGGTAGGAAATATAAAAAAAAAACATCACAGGTGATATAGATTGCATTATAACTGTCAAAAAATGTATGCGTATGACATGTGTCAGAATGCTCATGCTATGCGAAAAAGGGTAATTGGCATTCTAATTGGCAGTTTCTTTGAGAAAAGAATGCTGAGAGCTGGGTATCAGCTGTACAGTAGGGGATAGTTAAAATTAAAACTGCACATCGGCTAAGTTCGGCTCTGTAGAGCGTTGTTTCTATATCGCACTTGTCTATCTAATGTCAGACTCTATCACAGGATGGATGTGCAATGTTCACGGCCCCGCACTGTATAAGCGTTCAAATTTACCTTTTTTTTAGCTTCAACGCCATCTTTCTTAAACTACCGTAATTTCGTTGAACTTTCCTTTAGCTACAACGCCATCTATCGTCAACCCAATTGAACTAAAGTTTCAGTTACCTTCAAATTAGCGGTTTCCCTGGGCACAGGATGCTTGGAGCTGGGAGTCAGGCTAAAAACCGGCTCGCTGATGAAGAACCCTGACATCATTGAGAGCAGCACCAGGACTAGTACTGGCAACAGCTGCACCAGGCCTGCGTGCGCCTGAATTCAGAAATTAAAAATAAAAAATAAAATCAAAATTTCCAAAATTAGATCTCAGCTCTCAAGAGTGACAGCAAGTTTGAGTTCGTATCAGAAATGTCACTTCAGTACAAAACGATCTGTCAAATCAATACTTAATATTGATCTCAATCTTGAGGTCGCTTTATAAATACGAGCCTATGAGTGGGCGCACGGTTAATTCAAGGTTTATTGATTTATTCGCATCTAGTGTATATTTTTTTTAAATATTGGCTTCCATCGTTTTTAGACGATGATTCTGCCAAAGTCATGAAGAAAACACTGGTAATAAAAATCCCTTCATAAACAAATATAGACACTTTCCGGAGGTTTCCTTAAGTCCAAACAAACTAGCGTAATACAAGAGATAGTATTGTGCGGTCTGTGGTCTCTTGATGACAGAAAGTTCACAAATATTTATACATACATACATAAAATCACGCCTATATCCCTAATGGGGTAGGCAGAGCAAAAACGACCCAAAGGTCATTTCGCCACGTCTGACAAGCTTTTAGGGTTATTTCAGATGATTATGTATATTGCTATAGTGACGGGTTGTCAGCCCATCGCCTAAATTGCAATACACTGAAACCCTCGAATCCCTTAGCTGGTTTTTACAGCATGCCCGGGAGGAGATGCAGCTGGCACATTCTATGTTTTTCTATCACTTCCAGTCCAGCATGGAAGTACATATTTATGGAAAGTAAATAATTATGGAAAATATAATACATATACTGACCTCTCGTGGTTCTGGCTCGCGCTGGCGCCGACGCGCGTATACAGTGGGTCCGCCGCCGCCGCCGGGGAAAGCTGGGTTAAAGGGAAATACATCATAAAATGTCGAATAAAATCAAATGTCGTATCTGGAGGCACGGAGTGCCTCCGCCAAGTCGAGCTAGCGGGCACGGCCGTACCATCCTTTTCTCGAACCACTTCAGAGCACTTTTGACCCCCTGATATTTCAGAACTCATAAAACGCAGAAGGCTCAAATTCATAACATGTAGCGAGCTCGTGAATGTCAGCGAATCTTCAAAATTTCAAGTATGTATGTCTTATATTTCAAAAGTTATAAGCCCACAAAGATTCCCGATTTCGTACCTAATGTAGGTAGGGAGGTACTCATTCATCAAAATGTTCTGGCACTTCCAACTGTTCTAGAATCTTGAAATTCATAACATAGCTAGAAACAAGTATACATACACAGGGAAAATTATAAAAAATAAAAAATCGCGTTTAGATTTTATTTTATTGGATAAAAACTAAAAACAAGGTTTATTTGCGGTTCTAAAACAAGAATTTGTATGGAAATACCATATAAAATGTTTTTTCCGAACACTAAATGTAAGTTTGTAAGTAGTTAAAAGTAAATCTACGAGCAGCAGTCACAGTATAATTCAATAGTCTGACCATATATTACACTGTGGAGCAGTGTGAAAATAATAAAATAGTTCCAACTTTCTTAATAAAAGCATGAAAATTATATAGTATGGAATCCGGAGGGAGAGTATGGGGAAATTATGATATCTTGGAGAACTGCTTCTCATCAGGCAGCGACACTATGGCCTGGCTAGGGTGTTACAGATAGCAGCGGGGTGGTGCTGGAACTAAGCTTGGAACTTGGAGCACATCCTTGACAAAGGCTCAATACAGGTTGTTAAAATTAACTATAGGGGGTGTATGGGGAAGTTATACAGGGTGTTAAAATCAACTTTACTGTGTGTATGGGGAAGTTACACAGAGTGCTAAAATCAACTATACGGGGTTTATGGAGAAGTCATACAGGGTGTTAAGATTAACTATATTGGGTGTATTGGGAAGCTATACAGGGTGTTAAAATCAACTTTACTGTGTGTATGGGGAAGTTATACAGGGTGTTAAAATAAACTATACGGGGTTTATGGAGAAGTTATACAGGGTGTTAAGATTAACTATATTGGGTGTATTGGGAAGCTATACAGGGTGTTAAAATAAACTTGGGTGTATAGAGGAAGAGGAGTTATACAGGGTGTCAAAATCAACTTAACAGTCAAAGTAACTCTATACACTCTGTTAAGTTGATTTTAACACCCTGTATAGCTTCCCCATACACCCCGTATAGTTGATTTTAGCACCCTGTATAACTTCCCCATACACATGTAAAGTTTATTTTGACACCCTGTATAACTTCTCTATACACTCTGTTAAGTTGATTTTAACACCCTGTATTTCGTACGGTAGCGCCTTCCTTTGCTTCTCACTCCCGCCATTATTGTTTCTCGTCTACACTATCACAATAATAGACGCGAAAAACTAAATTAAAGCCAGAAACTCGTCCTACCTACGTGTGATTCGTTACGATTTCCGCGCAAAACACTTTCTTCATACAAAAAATCATACCATGATGTCAAATGTCAATCTATTGCGCAAAACCAACAAAATAGGCATACAAAAATATTTATAATAAAATTAAAAAAAAAAAAAAAAACAAAAATCGAGAGCCTTCTATTTTAGTTTTCTTCAGTGAAATCCTCCGTGGTTGAAACTATTTGATAATGAGATGAGTAAAAGCGCTCAGTTAATTATGATTTCACTAGTCAACAATAGATGGCACTGTACAGTTTTTAATTCGCGGTGGTGATTCAGTAGCATTAAAGCTCAAGATTCAGCGATTGTTGAATACAATAGACTCCGTTGTATTTATCGTCCGGATTTAACCAAAATTTCATACTCAAAGCCTTCCAAAAATACTGGTAAAGATAGAGATTGGGCAATGAAGAAATCAATAGCTATCGTTCAAGAAATAACATCAGAACCAGAAAAAAAAATAAGAAAGCCTAACAAAAAGAAGTGAGATCCAATCAAAAACATTCTATGTAAATTTTCTGCCAAGCCTCGCTGTCTTTCGGCCGTAAAAAGTAGTGAGATCTAATGGTGAGCCAAGTCAATTGTGTTCTCTTTGACGGTCATTTATTCACTGATCTCCGTAGTCTCTATATTTTTAGTTAAACCACAATGGTGACTTGGCAATTACGCAGCGTGCAAAAAATGATCGAATCTGGATAAAAGGTTAAAGGAATAGAAATACTACATTTAATTATATTGTTTGAAAGTAGTTTTACCTAGGTAGGTATATTAGAAGCTATTTTGTATGAATCGGTTGAGAAATTTCTCGTTCTAGTTCAGCAGTCGTAGAAACGACAAAAGTGTCTCGATACACTGTCTAATTTATTTAATTTGTTTAATCCATTTCTATAATTATTAAAGATAATTTCGCATTGTCCTTTAGTATTTTGAATAAATCTGATGTAATACCACATAGAACACGCTGCGTAATTGCCAAGTCACCATTGTGGTTTAACTAAAAATATAGAGACTACGGAGATCAGTGAATAAATGACCGTCAAAGAGAACACAATTGACTTGGCTCACCATTAGATCTCACTACTTTTTACGGCCGAAAGACAGCGAGGCTTGGCAGAAAATTTACATAGAATGTTTTTGATTGGATTTATATTACATCATACAACATCTACTTTGTAAAATGTATACATTTGTATTTATATTTACAAATCATTTATTTCATAATCAAATATTACAGTAAAATGCATTAACACAAAATAAATTCAGTAAATGTATCTACATGTATCTACAGTAAGTGTATCTATTTTCGAAAAATGTCGTGCTCACTTCGCTCGCGTTTTTTTTATTACAACTACATGTATAACTAAGTATTTTCACGATATGTAGTGCTCGCTATGCTCGCGATTAAAGTAGCATTATTGTGTTTATTTATTAATATTTTAACCTTATTTTTTTTTTAGATAAATACAAAAAGAAATATAATCTTTGGTATTTTTATTTTTGCATAAGTAAAAAAAAATGCAATGTAACTCACCAGTAGCTCCGAAGAACATATTAAACAGCTCCTCGGCAGTAAGATCGGATTCAAATCCTCTAGCGTAATACTGGTGATGGTGTTGTGTCTGTGGCGGCTCCTTGCCGCGTACATCATATTGGTTACGCTTGTCCGGGTCTGTTAGGATGGCTGCTGCGTTACCGATCGCCTGGAAAGAATGGGATTATTGTTTACAAGCTTTCCTTTAAGGAACAGTGTACCAGAAACTGATAGGGGTTGCTCAGTCAACGAAACTGAACAACTATCACTAGAAAAGATAAAAAAAAATTTGCTTTTCCATACAAATGTCTGATTGAGGTGGTCATTTTGTATGGGAAAGTAAATTTTTTTTCCTGAAAGAATTTCCTGGTGCAACTTGTTCAATTTTGTTAACAGAGTAACCCCTATCAATTTCTGTTATGCTGTCCCTTACACCCAGTATATACTTTATATGTACTTTTTTTCTGTGCAGGAAGCAAGGTTATATTGGTTTGAATGTCTTTACAGAGTGATTATTAAGTATTTAAGAACATTTACATAAATAAATCCCAAAGTGATAATTAAGAATCATTATCAAATGAAGGTTTTGGAATGTCTTTATTCTTTTCATATTCAGACATAAATCTTAAAACAAACCTCAACAACCTCTGATAATATAAAAAAAAATGAAAACATACCGGTTTAAGAATCCTAAAAAAAACAAGTATTTTTTTCTCATTTCCTGCAAGTATTTCTTGTTTGCAGGGAGCTGTCCCTTACACCTCATATTTAAAAAAAATAGCAAACGGTATGCAAGGATTGATGATATACCTTGAAAGCCTCCGCCGCTCCGGGAGCATGATTCTTGTCCGGATGAAGCTGCAGCGCTAACTTCTTGTACGCCTTCTTTATGTCTGCATCGGACGCATCCTTCGCCACACCTGAGGGTCACATCAGAGATTTTTCACAAAAGGACTTAACAAATGTGACGGTTGGAGTGTTTAACACTTATGTTTATATTTATTTTAAAACCCAAGGTGTCAGTGTATTTATGTGTAAGCTGTAAACAAATAGGAGATAGAAATCTCAAAAGAAAAATTATATTTAGAGCTGTGTTACTGTACTTTTTAAATTATACTATTTCATTTCATGTTCTTTCTCAGCAATTACACACAAATGTCACAAGGTTACAGTCATACTCAGAATAACTAATAAGATTAAAAGAACTGACGCAAAAACGCGTTTGTCCTTGTAAATAACTAGAGGAAGTACTTACCGAGAATTTCATAGTAATCCTTGCATTTGGCGTTGATCCTGCGTACTGCGTCGAGCTGCTCAGATGTATATTCCCTCTGGGGTGTCGTATGTGTAGGAACCTTCCGTTTACGCACATCATCGCCACTTGAACTTGGAGAGTTAGGAGGGGTCTTCTTTTGGGTGCTTGACGTCGATGTTGTAGCCCGTACTCTTATTAGAAACTCCTTAGCTCGCGCGCTAGGATATAGTTTCTCAGCTTTTAGAAGAAACTTTTCAGCTTTCTCCATGTTGCCCTCAGTAAAAGCCATTTTCGCGATCCCAATGCATCGGTCCGATTCATCTTTGTTCCCTTCGATCGTCATTTTTGAACTTCAACACGCGTTATTACCACTAATTGAAGCTTTATGCGTCGTAGAATAAATTAGGAATACTGTCGTGCAATATCCATTAATGTTAATGCTTATTTTTGTAATTTATTTGGACTAATTTCACTGCGAGACCATGGGGTACGTTCACGGGCGCACGGTTAGCGCAAGGTTAGGGGAACTTTTCACTTTGACAGTTGATAAAGCCCCGTTTTGAAGCGCCTGTCAGGGGAAATTTCATCCTGACAGGTGCAAGTGCGTGCATGAACGGGGGTTTACGCGAGCTGTCAGATTAAAAGTCGCTCTAACGGTTTCCCCTAGGTGCATGCGTGAACGCACTCATGAATAGGAAAATGCACGAAAATTAATGAGGAATACTGCCAACTTTATCAAAAATGTGCTTAATTAGCTAACGAAATGTCTACCTTTCCCTTATTATTTCTTGGTGTCATCATCTTAAACTACGACTTTCTCGCCACCACTATCACCTTATATTTTTGAGAATCATAATTATACACAGCCATCATAGTCATCTAAGGGCTGGAAGCCAATAAATGTAAATTCATACGATACATTATTAAGATATTTTGGATCATTTTGTAGTCCCAGTTGGCAAGATTTTGATGATTTTTTTGACATTGACATTTACGACATTTAGCATAGTGTGACCATTTTCAAAATTTTTTTTGTTGACAGCCCATGTCGACAGCAGCCAGCCATAAAAAAGTACGTAAAAATGAAGCATCGTATTCATCATCCAATTTGATTGCTGTACCAAAGTCAATCAGACGCTCGGTTAGAAACGCTGAACATAAAAAAAGTAAAATGTCAAAGTCATTTGTGTATTTTCGGCGATCATCCGTTTTTGTGTGTTCCTTTCCTTCCGTGGATTATTATTGAAAAACACTTTGTTTGTATCCGAAAAATATCTTTTCCTAAACTGTGTCGAAGCGCCTTGCATTCCTTCTCCCGCTGAGTCACTTCCAGTCTTGTTGGTTGGCAAAATCTGAGTGAATTCGGCAAAATGCGATACCTATTTTTAACAACGATTTTCAGTGTTGTTTACGCGTATGAAAAGGACCTTACGTTTACAGTTCTGGCCGGCAAGACCGACTGTTTCTACCACAACGTCCTCCCTGGTGAAACCATCGATATAGAGTATCAAGTAAGAGTTTTTCCAACTTTATTTTTCAACCCAATTAACCTCCAAACTTTTATTCTTTGCAAGGTTTTTTCAGTGTTTCAAGGACGCGACATGGCGACAGTAATTAATTGCGAATAAATTGTGCAATCTAACTGAAAGCAAAACATGAAACTGCATAAAATTAATCAAAAATGTTGAATACCTAACTACTGTGGTGCCACACTAACTATACTGTTCCATACTAAGTAGTTTCTATAATTAGATTGTTATTTTGAACGGGATTATTACTGTACCAAAAATATAAAACTTAAGTTTTTTTTTTTCGTAGGTAATAGACGCCACGCATGGCGAATTAGACATATCCTTCCAGCTGGCAGATCCCCTTGGCCGAGTGATTGTAGCAGATTATAAGAAATCGGAAAGCGCTCATCGGCATACGTCCACCCTAGATGGAGACTTTAGATTCTGTTTTGATAACACATTCAGTACGTTCAGTGAGAAAACTGTAAGTAGTTCTGTAAATAAACACCAGATTCTGTATAAAATAAGTAGCCCCTGTAAATGACATTGATGATAATAAGCTGATCATTTATTTTATTTTATGCTATTCATTTTCTACAGAATCTATGTTGAAGAATAAAATATGAATATGTTTCTTTGGGTTGTAATTAACCAAGTCTCAAAAATTACAAAATCTGCCTTTAAAAATAATAACTTCGCACCTAACCTAACCTATTGCGCTTGAAATGAATATTTTGAGGCCGCTTTAGTAATTTTTTGATGTACGGAAAATTATTTCCTTATTTCTTTTGCAGGTATTCTTCGACTTGCTGATATCTAAAGAAGGTGAACACGACAAGGATTATGAGGATGATGATAAGGAGATGGAGTTGGGTAAGTTGAGAAACCTTGAACCACAATAGCAAGGTACATTGATACAATACAATACAATACAAATATTCTTTATTGCACAAGAAAACACATAACAATAACACAAAGCAAAGAAAAGTTGTACAATCGGCGGCCTTATTGCTAAGGTAGCAATATCTTCCAGGCAACCAGGCAGTAAGGAAAAGCTATAACAAAGAGTTAGAGACGGGTCAGTGCAACAATTTAAAAACATAATATAATAATGTGAGTACGCCAAAATGTGTCTATATAATAAAACCTAACAAGCAACATAATAAATATATACAGTAAAATAATACATACGTACATACCTACAGTAAAATAATACATACGTACATACCTACATATAATAATAAATATATAAATAAATACATACTATAACCTAACCTAAACTAATTTACACTCAAATGTCAGATTTGAATTTCGCGCTTTAATGCTTTGATGCCGGAAGTGCCACTGATTGGTCCTTGTCTCAACTGACGTGTGATGGAACCCGCCGCGTGTTGTAGTTATATCTATGCACGTATATATTATTGCTCGGTTTAAGTCCTTTTTAAGTATGTTTTCGCACTGATCGGGTTGTTCTTTTATGTATTTTTCACTCCGTGGCACTAGATACACAACATGTTTGCACTTTAAGGTCAATATCTTTATTTTTGCAGGAGAATTCGATAAAAATCTCGGGACAATTTTAACGACGCAGCTCACTTGTCAAAGTCAACCGGAAGATCATCAGTTTTCACTTAAAACAATTTAAAAAAATATTGTTTAATTTGTTTCTTATCTTGAGTGTTAACTTTATATTATAATACTTTGAAAGCTGTTCTTTCCCAGGGTATTTAGAATGTTTTAATAGGTTTTCTACATTGGATTTAATCCTCATCTCATATAGTCTATCCCCATGAATGCCCTGCCTGCCTCTATTAGAGTTGCAAAAACAATAGAGTTATTTAAAAATCTACTGCGGTCTCACTACGAGAGAATTTGCGAATATTCGTGATTTTGTTGGTGATTTTATCTCTGCTATCATCCATTTGTGTGTAAATTAGTTTAGGTTAGGTTATAGTATGTATTTATTTATATATTTATTATTATATGTAGGTATGTACGTATGTATTATTTTACTGTATATATTTATTATGTTGCTTGTTAGGTTTTATTATATAGACACATTTTGGCGTACTCACATTATTATATTATGTTTTTAAATTGTTGCACTGACCCGTCTCTAACTCTTTGTTATAGCTTTTCCTTACTGCCTGGTTGCCTGGAAGATATTGCTACCTTAGCAATAAGGCCGCCGATTGTACAACTTTTCTTTGCTTTGTGTTATTGTTATGTGTTTTCTTGTGCAATAAAGAATATTTGTATTGTATTGTATTGTATCAATGTACCTTGCTATTGTGGTTCAAGGTTTCTCAACTTACCCAACTCCATCTCCTTATCATCATCCTCATAATCCTTGTCGTGTTCACCTTCTTTAGATATCAGCAAGTCGAAGAATACCTGCAAAAGAAATAA
>JARACY010001197.1:0-64105 GCA_029255725.1 Scrobipalpa atriplicella | reverse complement strand
CTCTGTGGTTAGTTTCTATGTGTTGAGTTTGCTCTTGGCTCTATTTGTTGTGGTGATCGAGTCAGAGTGAGGTGTCCTTTTATTTGCTTTCGTACTTTTTTGTAATGGATTTTTTCTCGACTGTAGTCTAAGCCAAAGGAGATCGGAAAAAGTCGATGATGGATCGAGTTTAATCAAAAGCTCGAAAGACACTAGTAACCAACACGTTGATGAAACACAGGACGTATCATCGTGCAATCCTGACCCTCTAATACACAAAACATTATAGAGGACATGAAAAGTTGTTTTTTGACTTGTGCACAACAATACCGTAAACTTTCGATTAGGTCGCAGGATGTTCAGATTCCCATGAGAAATGACAGCTGCATTTGTAACATATTTCCTTTTACAAAGTTAATTAAGACTTTTTTAGTTTTGTAATTAATAAAACATTATATAAAGTTTTGAAACAAAAAATAACAATTTGTCTAGGAAGAATTTTACTATAGATATAAAAAACTACAAAATCAATCACTCAACAAGCTCAATATCGGATCAAAGCTTTTCAATTGGACAGATGACCTTTAGAGCCGTCAATCCCAAGTCAGAGTCAGAAAGAGAGCAGATAAAGTAAGAAAGGCGGTTTGGAGGTGAGAAAAGAGGCGGGGGAAGACAGGTGGGGGTTCAGGGAAGGCAAGGTGGGTAGGGAGCCCCCCCGGCGCGCGCCGCTCGATAAATCGATGTGGTAATACAATGCTGACGGCCTTGGCGGCTGCAGGCTGCAAGACACACCTCCGGCCCACTTCTCAAGTTCATTGCCAACAAGTGAACAACCGCTCATTAACTCCTGCCATACGCTAATTGTTGTTGCTGTAGAGGTGGCAATTGAAATTCTGACAATTTTGTTTTAAGGTCGCGTCAGTATTTTCTTTTTGATTAAGTACGATTTAAAATAAAGATTAAATAAAAGTTTTTTTTTTTACATAGTGGGTTAGTGGGTATACATAAATACATACATACAATCACGCCTTTCGCCCTAATGGGGTATATAGGTGAATTTTACAAAAGTGCCACAAAACAGGCTACGACTTTTGTAATTTTTTCTCCTGATTTTTGTTTTCTTATATTTGATAAAAAATTAAAGTACTTAGAGAAAAAAATACAATAACCTCAAAAAAATACTAAAAGATGAGGGAAAAAGAGGTAGGTAAGTCGTCAAAAAACATGTCCGACGAACAAAAAGTAAAACAAGTTGAATTAAATTAGGACTTCCTGCGTAGAATAATCCTAGCTCTTCTCAGAAAAGGAGACCTACACCTAAAAGCTAAATAGTCAGAAGCCATTTTTTATATGTATTTTTTACACAATTTTAAATCGTTGAAAAAAAAAAATCTAAAATATGATAAACAACAAATCAAATAAAATAGCACTGTACTTAAGGGTAAAAAATACATATAAAAAATGTATAAAGTGTAGCGATATCATTAGCTTGAATTCTTTATGTAATAAAAATAGACTATAGTCATAATAGTATAGTTGTAAAATGTCGCAAGATGTCGTTAGCGTCCACTTAAAGACGGTTTAAAGAAATAACAGATCAACATTTTCACCGCTCAGGTGGCCTAGCGGTCATGGCGTCTGAACGAGGAACAGTATTCCAAAGACGCAGGTTCAAATCCTGTCTATGGTTGAAATTTTTGCTTTGTTGTTTATCATATTTAAGAAATAAGTCAGAAGCCTTGAAAATATTTCCCAAGTGGAAATTCGAAATGATTACATCACAAGTGTCTTTACAAAGGCACGTTGAAGTGATTCTAAGATCCTAAAATAATAAACCAGTACGTTTAGTTTACCTAATGTCTCTATTGTGTACCTTTTATAGAGGTTCAGCATGTGCCCGGAATTTTGAGCCGATCCATCCCGATAACGACTACTTTTACGCCTTACGGGCTCGTACCGGAGTTTAAGCTTCGTTGGAGCACGTTCGGGTGACAAATAGGTTGTTATTTTTTAGACTACATCAACCAACTTGTTCAGAGTTTTAGATTGTTAAAAATGTGATACAATACAACCAATCAAGGCAGATAAAATATATCAAAGATAAAGATAGGTATCAGTAATTGAACGCATGCCAAAAAATAATCTTTTAAGTAGTTAATCCACATTTTAGACAATAAAATACTTGAGAATATTAGAAAGTATTAGAAAGCTACTTAATTCCAAAAGAACACAATTACTTCCTTTTTTCGTGAGAAAATTGAATTTTGATAATGATGAAGCAATAAATAATTTTATATCTTCCTAGCAATGTTTAAGCATTGTAGAAGTTAAATATGAATCTAGAGAATCTGGAGGTGGTTTAGAGCCTTCAGACGACTAGCCATTAAAATACATAATGAAAACCAGATTTGCTATTCCGCTGGTAACAAGCCGTAAGTAATTCATATTCAAAGGTCTCGCTAAGGTCAAGGTTGGCAATTTTCAAAGCAAAGTTGCTTTTCGAATGCATTAATAATATCGTATCGACGGATTCACGGATCGACAACGGAATGTCACGTAGAAGGTAAATGCGAACTTCAGATAACTTCGCCTTAATATTATACATTTACATTTCTAGGGCGTAAGAAGAAAATGTTGGAACGTTCTCTTTTCAATTTGGTTATGTTTATATTTTGTTCTTTTATGAAAATGCTAATTTTGAAACATTAAAAGATTTTGCATTAAACAAAACCATTCCTATGCATTTAAAGGTATTTTTATGTGATAAATTGTAAAAAATACTCTTGATATTTGCGTTAGGATACTTCAACCATTCAACGTCTAAAATTATGAGGAAGTAATTAGTAGCTTGAAACCTAATTTATTTTATTGTAGACTTTTTCAACCACGAACCTGCATCGTGTAGTGTGTAAATTATCTTAACTAATCTGTTGTTTATCCTACGCACTTTTACTTTTATTTAGAATAAAATAACTTTGGCTTGTTTCTTTTCGAGTAAATTATAAACCGCTAGAGCAATGACAGCGAACCAATTTGAAACAAATTAAAAGTTTTTAATCATTTTTGGGGTCGGAATAGTGATTGAGGTCAAGGGTGAACTTTTGGGTCGGAAAGTCAAATTAATGTGGTCTTTATTGTTGCTATTTACAATTTAATATTGCCATATCCTCTTTGAATTTGAATAATGTAAAACTGACTAAAATTGTATGTGAATAAAAATTTTGGACTTGATATAATTTTTCGTCATGTAAGATCCTTATGTTGATTTTCTTAGTTTAGGAGTAGGTACAGTCAACAAACTCTTTAGGGTAACAGGGCTGCTCTAAACTATAATAGAGAGAGGTGTTTATAAATGTATATTTAGATACAATTTCATATTCTAATTAATCTGCACGAAATTTCATGAAATATCATGAACAATTAGCAGCGAAAATTTCATCGGTTTGGAGTGAGCGTGGTACCCTAAAGAGTTGGTTGACTGTACATAAACCTGAATCAGTATGAATTGCCCCCTTTTCTTTACCCCTGTAAATAATTCAGTCGCTTTATCTATCTTTTAACGCTACCTTGACCCGCTACGAAACAAATAGCGTAAAAAGCCCAATGGGGTCGATTTGGTTAGCACAGGACTTAACTAAAATGAATCTACATCTATAATTTTATATCATTTGAGAAAAAAAAATACAACTATATTAACGGGCTTAGTTTAATCCGGAACGGATTTGTCAAGAATCTAATGGATAATAATTAACTTGTAATGTGAAAGAGTAACGACAAAATCTTTTGAAATTTTAAACGGATTTAATTGACGAAATTAAAGTAAGTCTGGCTACAATAACAGACTTATTTCAATGAAGTCGTGTGGTAACCGAATAGACACCACTGTGATAGTTCGGGAGGCCAGTTAGTCGTCATTAATGGTAATGGTGGACGAAAAACTTGATAATCCAGTTTACCCCGAATTCGGGTATTGAGGGTTAAGTGCTGTTTCCATTAGACCGGAGGAGATAAAAAGTAAAATAATATCCCGACACTTTTTTTCGTATGTACTTAACTTACTTAAGCGTAAGCACTTAGACTTTTTGGTATTTTTTAGAGATAAGATTTCGCAGTATGCTTACTTATGCTGTTAAAAGCATTTCTGAGAAGATTTTTATAATGAAAATGTAAAATATATTTTTGTATAATATCCAACGAGTGAATTACCTGGCTTTCCAAAAACGCAGGGCTGTACTTTACTCACGAAATGGAAAAACCATTTTTAAATATTTTCTGGTGAACTAAAAATGTTTTTCTTTTACTTATGAGCTGGGCTCTTGTCGGTGGAGCAATTTCAATTTTTGTCTGTCATTGGCCAGTTCTTCGATATCCTGATACGACTTGGCGTTTACTTGGTCGATATAACTACGTGATTAATAAATAAATGATATTTTTCGTATTTTTCATTTTAATTGCTCAAAACTTTACCTGAATGAAATAGAACTACCTACTTCCGGTTACATAATTTTCAATTTCCCGTGGCAACCATGTAACCGCTAGCTTCGCTTCAACGAAATAGCCGAAACAAAAATACTCGTAAATTTTGAGCCTCACTTCGATTCCAAACTTTATAATGAAATAGCGTCTATCTTCATTAAGTGTTTATATTTTATCAAGGCCTCGCCCGAAAACAATGTTAGTACTGACGAGTGTAGAAATAATTAAATTACGAATTCTTTTTAACTTTTATTGAAATATTTTATGTAGGTACTGACTGTGGCTTCAACATTTAACGCTTAAACATACTTCCGTTTTATATACATATTTTTTCCTCGCATTAAATTGATAACATTTGAACGATAAATTATTTAAAATTGTGGTAAGCACAGATTAGTGCATCATACAAACATTTTATTGCTTTTTAGGACAAAATACTAAAAATACTAAAGCATTAGGTATCATTGCCCTCGATTCTGGGCGCCACATTCTTAACAAATTTTAAGATAGCGCTGTCACTTTCTTTACTTTGACATAAGAACAGGATAGCAAATAAACACATGTGTTTGACGTTCCTAATTTGACATAAGCTGCTTTAAATAAGAATCGAGCATAGAGCATGTTCCTTATTTTACGTTAAATAAGCAATCTAATGTCAAATTTAAGCAATTTAATGTCAGATTAGAAATGTCAAAGTCATGTGTTTGTCAAAGTCATTTGCTATCCTGTTCTTATGACAAATATAAGAAAGTGACAGCGCTACTAAGAATTTCAATTAGGCTTTACAAGTTGGTTACTTTTTCCAAAATCTACAAGCACCAAATATCATTTACCTCGCCTTTTTATTTGGAAAACAAAGCCTTAGCTCGCACAGGAACCGGAAATCAATGAACCAGTAGCCTTACTGCCTCACCCTGTGTCCTTAGCAGTCGGTTTACCGCTTGCTCGCCAACATAGTTAAACCTACACATGCTAGGGGCCGATTCTTGAACCATTCTGATTTTATTTAAACGTTCATAATTTAACTAACAATGTCTGAGTTTAAAAAAAAAATGTCTGCTTGTCTCAAAATCACAAAAAAACTCTACTAATATTCTTTCATTTTACTATTTATTTTCTCATCCTCCACACGTGTAAACGAATGACAATAAACACTGTTACCTACCTACCTTTACCTACATAAGGATTTCAGACAGTATTTTCTACATAAGGGAATTTAATGACTCGTTTTTTTTATTGTAAGTAGTTAGTTACCTATCTATTACTTTTAAATAAAAAAATATAGATGTATTTGTGGAAACATTCCGATTGATAGCTTCTTTATAAATCTCTAAAATTATTATCGTTAAAAAGACTTCTTTTATTTTTCTCGTGGGTACATTGCGAATGTTTTAAAAATCAGGCCCCTCTGCCTATTGTTCTGAGCCAGATGTTCGATTCGAATTACAAATATAGACATCAAAGATGCTTTATTGAGTTATGAAGGTACAATTTCTGTGTGTACAAAATATAAGCACATGTTCAGAATGTTTGGATATTACATTTTACCTAACCTATTTTGTTGTGTACGAAAACAAGGCTGAACTTTCGGATTATTGTCATCATCTTATTTAATTATTAGGTACTTTTAAATGGTTATAAGAGACCTTCTTTTCTGTCTGGCTTGTGAACACCAAATAGCAGCGCAAAGAAGCGTCGTCGTATGGAAGTACCAGTCAGTGCCTTCTAGACCTCTGAATAAGATAACATAGTCAAGTTGATACTTATATGATATGATCTGGGATAGCTAACTTCTTGTTTAAACAAAAACTAAAGTCAACAGCAAACACATTGAAAAACACACTATACAGACTTAAATAAATTGTTTGAATATCATTAACAATTTGAGGTTTTCATAAACAAATCGATCCACGTTGAAGACCCAGATTCTTTAATTACGACACAACCGGGTCGATCCAACTCATAATATATTTAAACCGGATCAAATAGAACATGGGCCATCGCTTAGCTGAGCATTACGAATATTTATACAGGGTGTTAGTGTTTAATGGAGATACACGTTTTCAAATAGCGCCTAGTAGTTGACTTGAAGTTAATGATAATTTTTTGTGCTTTGACTTTTTGGATTCCAAGAAAAAATAGATAAAATCTATAATAACTGCATGACCTGATTCCCTAAAGATTTTGTGAGGATACCCAAATTTACATTTTACGGTTTAAAAAAATATTTGCTTGTTTCTCGACCCGTGATTCCGCCCGCAAATGAGTGAGTTTTCCCGTGGGAATGAGGTATGTTCTCGCGGTAAAATGTAGCCTACGTCAGTTTCCAAAATACCATTTATCGTCCTGACAAATTTAATATAAACATTTAATTAAAATCTGTTCAGCCGTTTAGACGTGAATTAGCAACGACATTTCATTTGCATTCGCAGTCTCAGTGTTTGGTTTAAACTTATTATCCCCCTACATTACTTACACCCGGTATATAATATACCTAGGTAAGCGGCCTTGTTTGTATTTATATCGGATGTATTGTGAACTGAAAATGTCCTCCAAAGTAAATAAAAATAGCTACGAGAGCGGACGACAAAGGCCGATGCTTTTTATTTATACTGTGGCCATTAAAAAATAATAAAAAAATAAGTACTCTCATAGCTTGCAAGGATACTTTTGATTGGAAAACACGAGCATCACCAAGGATGAATCAAATTAGATTTATGCAGAAAATAGAATCGATGAAGGAAAAAAATATTAACGTGTTCATAATGTTTTTCTTCGTTGATTTTGATTTGTTTGTTTAGATGTACGAATATAAATTTGCACTCATCATCATCAGCTCATTGTCCTTACCGCCTAATCTGATTCAGAGTGATCGGGTGTTAGTTGTTAACCCTTTTGACGTAGTTCGGATTGGTCGACTAAGCTGTCGAAAAGTTGCATTATTTCCACTATAAAAAAGGGTTTATGAACAAACGTTCTACAGGTTTAATGACTTTTTAAATATTATGAATTGGAACATTATATTCATTTTTTGGATCATAATTTATAAATGAATAAATTAATACTGTTAGGTAATTATATTTGAAATGTTTTTTATAAATATTGACTTGTAATAAACACTGCAAATAAAGTTATGTATACGTCTAATTAATCAGTAATTTCCCAAATAATATTCTGAAATATTCATACAAATGAGAACAAAAGATCTTGAGTACTTAAAAGTTATGTGGTTACTGGGGAAAACAGACTCCAATCAAAATTAAGTTCACGTACCCTCACTTCGTGTCTTTATTACGATATCGTAGCTTCATAAACACTTGTGATTCATCCCGACGTTCGCTTGGCTTGGCACACCGAGCAAACCTCAAAGTTACTCATATTACAACATCTTTGTCTCATTGTCTCATCTAGGTATGGGGTTCGATTCTGAAAATAAATTGCAGATTTAATTTTAGTTTATCCTGAAACTGTCATAGATGAAAAATCTAGAACTGACTTAATATATTGATTTCTCAAAATTACTTAACTCAGCATTCCTATCAATTTGACAATCGTAAAATCATGTGAACATTATCTGTCATATCTTTTAAGCACGGTCTAATAGATCCTATTTAAAAAAAACAGACAAATTTTTACGGTGTCAAATTAGTTTCCAATTTAATTGTGTCAGGCAGAATGAACTCCAATGCTTTGTATTTCAGCTCAGTTTCAAAAGAAAACAAATTCGTAACACGACTGTTGAGGATCCCACTCACAGCTTATGTTAATACTATCAGGCTCTTAGGGAACTTGACTGAATACTTGAAATTGAAGTACTGCTTTTGAGTAAATAAGGTACCCTTTAAAATTGAGAAGGGCAAAATTTTAAGTCCTCTTAAAACTGGAAATTAAGTATGAGATATGGAAGATTTGCATAATGATTTTATTTTTTCTCAAATTTATTATGTAGCGTGTAAACTACCTGTTCCAGATAGAAAAAAATATATTTTAGAATGATTTTCAGGTTCTAAGTTATCTCACAATGAATGATGACAAACTCAGTCCCAGATGCTTAAAAAACATCATCATCATCAGCTTATTTACGCCCCCACCGAGGGACACGAGCCTACTCTGAAGTAGGGCTATAAATATTTTAGCGCAGTAAAAGTTATCCTTGTGATTGAATTGTTAAGTAATACGTTTCAAATGCCTACCTACAGCATTTGAATTAATTTTTCTAATTTTATTATACGTATATTTCAACATGTAAAAGATATAAATGTGTTACGACAAAATCAATGAGCTCGGAATTAAAAGGCTCTCTTTTCATGAGCTCAGAATTACACAAGGGGCTGACAACTACAACATCTAAGTATTAATTCTGTTGAACGTGTGTATTATGTTCATATACACATCTCTAAATGCCATAAATATTTAAAAATCTACCTAATGCATATTTTACTATTTAATAGTATACGTTGATAAGGTACTTAATAACTTAACTACGCAGAATTGAATCATGCGTTTTCTATTCAATTTAAGGAGAGACCCATCTTATACGCATTGATAGATAAGTAAAGAAATGTTATGTTCATAATAAAGAAAATAATTCACGGAATTCTCTACCTGTAGCGACAAGAAAATTACGAAGAACTACAACAAACCATTGCATGATTCGTTTGTGTACAATTTATTTACTGTACTACAAAGAAGTCGAGGATATTTCTCACAAAAGAAAACAAGACATTTTTTCAGTAAAGTAACCTTGCTGATTTTCCAGCCAGCTTAAAAGGGAGGTTAGAATGAGTAGTGAGGTCCAGTCACGCAATAGGAAGCTACATGGTTCTACCCCGATAGGTAGCAGGTTCTTGTGATAAAGATATCAAGGTAATACTTGGTTATAAACTTGAGGAAACTGTAGCAGAATGAGGTTTAACTAAGCCTGGTTCTGAATTAAACGAAGAATCTTAGTTTTACCATATTTTTTTTTTCAATTGTGCAAAGAAACTTAAGTCAGGAAATTGCATTTTTTTTTTTTTCACAAGAAGCTAAAATAAAGTTTTGGCATTAATATAAATTTAGTACAATAATAATTCCGGTTCTTTCCTCTATGCACGAGTTTCGGTATTCTGAGTGTTTTCTCTCTTTATTAAGAAAGGATATTAAATATGTTTTTTTTTTATGTATGTGTTATGTATGTAGAGTAAATATCAATACATGCAAAGAAATAGGCCTAAAAAGTTACAACTTTACTAATAATATTTTCACTTTGCTGTAATGACGTTTTTATGGCCGTCCAATGTGAAATAACCGCTATTTCTATTAGCCCCTTAGGGATAGCGTGTATATCCGATGTTGCAATATTACACTGTGATTATGTGATTATTAGCAGCCTGTTTACACATCGCTAGTTTGAAGGCTCAAACTTTGGATCTGATTACTCCGGGGACATGGCTAAATTTAGTCCTGATTGATTTCGGGAAGTGTATTAACTGTTTAGAACCAGTGGTGCCAAGTGCGGCGACTTGTCGCCATTTAGGCTATCTTGAAAGGTGCCGCGGCGACCAAAAATTGGGAATGGCGACTGGTCGCCATTTAGGCTATCTCGAAAAAATATTAGGCGACACTAGGCTACTTCAAGATTAATTTATTCACATAGCATGAGCATCCTGACATTATGTCAAACGCATACATATTTTGACAGTTATAAAGTAATCTCTTTCGCACCACTGTGATCTATTATATTTCCTTCCTGCTGTCAGAGGACTCATGCTATATGAAAAATACTAAACACTCAAATAAACCATAATGTTAAAAACTTAAACATTTTTATTTTGTCCGAAAGTTTAGTCATAAGTGTCCTTAAAAAGTATATGTACTTATAAAAACAAGCATTTATTTAAGCCATCCTGTCCTTTTCGGTTTCATGAGGCAAAAAAGTAGCCATTTAGGCTATTTTTCTAATTTTTTGGGCGATTTTAGGCTACTTCACCTTTAAAAAAAATTGGGCGATTTTAGGCTACCTAGAATTCATTTTTCTGCGACTTTACGTCGAAAAGACTTGGCAACACTGTTTAGAACAGGGTCGTTTAGTTATACCTTACAAAATATGTGACTTTGTGAGCTCTTATAGATATGCTGTCATATTTATTACTTTATTATTTTGTGATCCTAGAAAATTAGCTTAAATACTTTTATGTCAAAATTATTCTACCATCGAATGTTTAAACTTGAAACTTTCTTTGCAAAATGTTCCATCTTCGATATCGTCACGATAGAAAAACATAGATTGTGCCAGCTGCATCTCCTTCCGGGCACGGTGTAGAAGCCAGCAAAGGGGTTCGAGGGCTGACAACCTGTTACTATGGCGATACAAATTTCCATCTATAAATATTTGTCAGACGTGGCGAAAACATCTATCACTAGGCATTTCACGCTCTGTCTACACCGTAAAGGATAAAGCCGTAACTTTCTGTATGTATGTAAAATGTTCCTAAATTGGTAGTATTTATTTCACAGCAACGCTAAAATTACGTGAAAATAAAATGTCGTCTTCCTTTCAGCGGGGGGTCGAAATTACACGGTCTTTCGGAATGCGCTCGCGTGCTCATTATTATTAGGTCAAGAGCCCTGATTGCTATCAAGATCCGTAATAAATAATAGCAGGTTTCGTAGGCGGTACCAAAACAATAAAGTAGAGGTTTCAGGTGCTACTATGCTGAGTGCGGTGTTATTTCGATACCTAGAACACATTTGAATAAAACACAATCAGTGTTGCCACTAAACATTATATTAGTATGTAGAATCATGTTTGTGGTCACCATGAACGTACCTATAGGTACTTATACACATATGAAAAACTCACAGAATATTAAATAAAGTTTAATCTACTCACCTGGGAATGGAACCCAGGACACTCTTAATTGAGAAATATTGATGCAGTAAATGTGATCAAAATTTTCATTTAGGAAAATTAATATTTTTGGGCAATATTAATTATGTAAGTACTACCTACCTTCCTAAGTATTATTGTTACAAAATGTAAGTTGTGTAAAATCAACCAAACGATGGAAGAAATTCATATTTCAAATTAGTTTTTAAAATCTTAAGGGAATTGATATAATCGGTAAAATTACGACTACTTATATAAAAAGAATGTTGGTTTATTTTTTTATTTTTTAAATAACATTTTTTAATGACAATATAGAAACTTCTCGATAGAAGAAGAAGAATGACAATATAGAAACCACTTAATTCGATTATAGACAAAGGTCCTCGAATGACAGGTAGGTACGCGTAGCTTACTAACGTAGTATCAGTTTTACACAAGAAATACTGCGGTAAAGCGGTAATACAATTTAGGGGTGCTCTGCTTTTATAGCCTTAATGAGGTCTAATTGCCTCAAAGAGGTATCAGATTTCACGCTACGCTGATAAACGGATTCCATTTCAATACTATTAAGTATCATGAGCTTTTTGCTTTCATTGCAATAATTATTATGACTTATTATTAAATAAAAATAAACGGTGAAATCTTCTTCGGGACGTAGACGTCAAGCAATGGATATCAGCTGATTGGTTCATATTTGCTCTAAGAGGAAAGTCAGACTTCATATTTCTTAATGTTTCACGTTAAAAAAAAATATTTCAGCTTCTTGGATAGAATCACTTTAAAGCTTAGAAATGTATAAGTCTTCAGTCAGCATACACACGCACGTGTTCACCTTATTTTTCCTCCAGGGTCAAGGTCGATTATAACAGTTTTTATAACTGCCTCCGTGGTCTAGTGGTCTGAGCCATGGGCTCTCGATCCGGAGGTTCTGGGCTCGATTCCCAGGGTTCCCAAAGTTGATATTTGTTAATTTATCGATCACTTTGTGAGATTTTCCCCAGTTTGGTTATATTGCAGGCTGAATCACCTGATTTTCCGAAAATAAAAAGGATTCCGTGCTTCGCAGGGCACGTTAAGCCGTCGATCCCGGTCACTTTATTTGATTGTGGTCGCTACAAAAACCATGTCAGAGGCCTATTAGCTGTGCTATTAGTTTAAAACCTCTGACATCAAGGTTCATCGGGTCGATCGACTTGAAACCCATACGACAGACAAAGATAACAATCATGGTGTTATTAGAGAGTCATAAATATTGAAAATGGAACACACGGTTATAGGGAGCCATGTAGATCTGACACGAGGCAAATAAGCCCGAGGAGAAGCTCATAAAAGTCGTAAATCATAGTTAATTCTGCGCCAGAGTCCGCCCTTTCCCCGCGCCAGTCGCCACCCCCCTCATCCGTGACATGAATCTTTATATCAACACACTTTTCTACTCGACAATTCCTTATTATTCCATTGCTGTATTTTATACCTTTCGTTTGGACTGAAGTTTCTTTGATGAATCTGCTGTAAATGCGAATTCATTTTTTCACAGTATCCATCCAGACCAAGACTAAACCCATGAAAATAAGGTGTAACAGATAATTTAAAACCTTTAAGATAGGATAGATGATATCTATTTAAATTAAAAGCTTTGTGCTTCTGTCAAAAATCTTAATTCTATTTTTAATTTTGCATCTTGCTTCTATGATTGAAGAATTACGAGGTTGCTTGGTCTGTTTCTAGAAAATAGCTTTTCTTGAAAAACAAAAGAAAGAAAAGCTATTTTCTAGAAAACAGACAAAAGCAACAACGCAATATAAATCATAGAAGCCAGCTGCAATAAAAACAGAAAAGATTTTTGACAGAAGCAAAAACAAAGCTCATAAAACAGATGGATTGTTCCACGTACAGAGAGTGCATACGATCTCCTCCAGGAACTGTGCATCACGCCGCAGATTTTCAAGAGAAGTAAAAACAAAGCCCATAAAGCAGATATGGAATGTTCCACCTACACATAGTGCATACGTTCCCTACCAGGAACTGTGCATCACGCCCGCACCGGAACACGTGATTGGGGCAGACGGTTGTGACTGATCGCCCTGACAGATGGATCTGATGTGATATCGTATTATATCATTGCTGCCGATGTGTGCTCTGTCGTGTGAGTGAGTGATAAGTCTTCTTGGGTGCTTTTTTTGCTTATGGAACTCAAAATCACAAGTTTTGTGACCATCCTGACCTGACAGCTCTATTTATCTCTTCTTGGGTAGTTTTTTGCTTATTGAATTTAAAAATCACAAGTTTCGTTACCGTCCTGACCTGAAATGAAAAATGAGGAAAGGCATCTTGTTATCCGATCCTATATAAAGTTAAATGTGGATCCAACTACATCACGCATTCCGTTTTACGCAGATACTCGAGTTTTACGCTGAAATAATTATTAAAGGGGTTGCTCTCTCGTGAAACGAACCGGGAAAGGCTCTCCAAAATTCGGAGTTGGATTATTCCCAACACAATTATTGGAGGTTATTCGAATTATAATGGTCATTTCAGGAATATACAACGTGTAACAGAAAGGGTATATGCATCGAGAAATGGGTGAATCTACCCATGAAACTGAACAACTTTCCCTAAGGGACATAGGTCGAATGACGAAAAAAAAATTTGGTCTTCCATACAAAATGCATCAGCTGATAGCGCATTTGGTATGGGAAGTCAAAATATTTTTTTCGTATTTCGACCTATGTTCCTTAGGGAAAGTTGTTCAGTTTCATGGGTAGATTCACCCATTTCTCGATGCATATACCCTTTCTATTACCCGTTGTATAATATCACCTTGACATTGTATCTAAATTGAATAGATTTATCAGATATTTGATACAAAAATCTATTCATCCGATTTCCAATACCAGGGAAATCCTGCGAAAATTTTCGAGCACTTTTGTTTGACATACGATTATACTACAAAACGCTAACTGTAACAATAGGTATGTTATGTAAGTACTACCTATATTTTGAATGTCAAATAAGTTGGAACGTTGGAAACATATTCTAAATTACTAAAACAAAATAATCATCAGTCAAAGTTTCTTTATATGCGATTGCTTTGATATAAAAGGCACGTAGTAGGTAAGTAAGTATACGAGCCCACTCCAGAGTCGGCCGGCTCGAGATTGTGAAAAAGAATAAAGGATTTCTTTTTCAAATACTATGCTACATATACGACAACAAAGCTACCGAAAACTTATCTAATAACATAATTACCCATCGATTTGCTCCACCTAACCCGAACTCCCATTTCAAAGGCCTTCAGCTACACCCGTTGTAATTGACCTTTTAGACGATTGTTGTACCAATGTGGGTCTTAATAGGTACAACTGAAAACTCAATTTACTAAAGCCTTTTGAATTTCGGATTGAAGTTGAGAATGTTGGGTAATTCCTTAGCAGTCCCATTTTATTTTTTAATTGCTTTCCGGACCATAATTTTACCTACGTTTTATCTGAGGATTAGTAAGTTTTCCCGCGAGAGGTGAAATTAACCGGACCAAACATACAACCGAATTGAGAACCTCCTCCTTTTTTGGAGTTGTTTAAAAACTAGACAAAAATATTTAGATTGATCCATTGGCCTCAATTCACGCCGTCCAGTTACTAATTCTAATTCTTAGTAGCGCTGTCACTTTCTTAACTTTGACATAAGAACAGGATAGCAAACAAATACGTGAGTTTGACATTTCTTATCTGACATAAGACTGCTTAAATTAATTAAAATTAGTGAGCACGCTCTATGGTCATTCCTTATTTAAAGCGCCGTACGTCAAATTAAGAATATCAAAGTCACTTGTTTGTTTGCTATCCTGTTCTTATGTCAAATTTAAGAAAGTGACAGCGCTACTAAGAATTAGAATTAGTAATAGTGCGTCCTGAATTAACACCATTGTCACTACATAATCCTTACATAGTATAAAACAAAGTCGCTTCCCGCTGTCTGTATTGTGTCCTTAGATCTTTAAAACTACGCTACGGATTTTGAAGTTGTTTTTTTAATAAATAGAGTAAAACAAGAGGAAGGTTTTTACTGACTTTTACCGCGGGAAAATTATGTCATTCCCACGGGAATATTTTTTTAAAGGGGAGTTTCATTTGATTGTTGTAATGTGGGTCTTAATAGGTACAACTAAAAACTCAATTTACTTAAGCCTTTTGAATTTCGGATCGAGACTCATATTACCTGAGGAAGTTGGGAATGTTGGGTAATTCCTTAGCAGTCCAATTTTATTTTTTAATTGCTTTCCGGACCATCATTTTGCCTACGTTTTACCTGAGGATTAGTGAGTTTTTCCGCGAGAGTATGGTATACAAACTAGACAAAAATATTTAGGTTGATCCATAGTCACTAAATATTATATATAGGTAGGTACCTACTTGTATTGGAAATAAAGCAAATATCTAAAAAGTTACTCTCACAAATGAAACCGAAGACCAAACCGAAACCAATAAAAATCTTTGCAAATACTCTGGCTGAAATGTATATTCCCGGTGGAAAAAAATGAAGATGGGTAACATTTTATGAAAAATGTAAACACTTTACATTAAGAATATATTTTACGTAGAAATAAACCTATTTTCTAATACATTTTATTATTTGGAGTCAATGGGAGCATTCCGTGCAGTGATGCATTTCTGTCATAGCAGAACGGTGTTGACCTGGCAGATAAAAGAGCTGCGCAAATAATACCAAGTTTTATCGATATCGGTAAGTATTACTCAGGATAGAATAGAGAAGCAAATATTGTCAATAGAAATAGGTACCCTTTTCTCTTTCTTCTTTTGATTTCAATAAAAATCTTCTTTATAATTATCCTAATACAGATATCGAGCAAACAAACTATGCTCATGTATGCTTTACCTATTCTGATTTGCAGTTTCACGCGAGCTGCTCACGGCTCAGTGAGTTTATACACGATGAACCTATCCAGTGGAGTCTTCTAGTCTCATAAACCTTCCATGCAAAAATATTGCATGGATTTAATTTAGCTATTATGAAAATATAGAGTCCGAAACGAGTGTCACACGATAGGTTGCTTAAGTATAGAGTCGAGCAGCGGAACGTTACGTCGATCGGTTTTTAAAATCCATTTTGTAAAAAAAATATGTATCTATAAGTTTATGATGAACAGCATCAAAATATAAAATAGCACTACGACTACGAAAAATATCGCTAATCGAATTTACTATGGCACACATATCGAGCAAAGCAACTACCATCTCTATTCTGATTTGCAGCTGCGCTTGGGTTGCCCCCGGCTCAGTGGGATTTAATTGAATTATTCGAATGAGCTCGACGCTTCCGTCGCAGCGCCGCGTCACCGCACCGTACCGGCTAACCCAATACCAGGCACATAATAGATATAACACCGAAAATAAACATGAAATAAAGCAGATCATGTCAAGTACCTACTTACCTACCTATGATTCGGTATGTTAAGATATTCTCATGATTCTGTAATTCAAGTTTAGACTGAATGTCCCGCTCGTGTCACCGCACCGCCACCAGCTAATCCAATACCAAGCACAGAATTGGAATGGAACAACACCTTATAGGTAAAAAACAAAATAAAACGACATTATTTTTCCGTGCAATTTATACCCGTAATCTCATGTCCAAAAAGTGCAGCACGATTCGTTCGGCGATATTCAAATTGCCGTACTGATAATATTAGGTAAGACTTGCTCTTTTCTCAAATACCTACCGCTAATAATTGCCGATCATGTTTTGATTAATGCAGCAAAATAGTCTCAAATGTGCGAAATTCGACTATGATTCAATGTACACTACTGTTCATAGTGAAGTAGGTACTTAGGAAGTCTGATAATACGAAAAACATCATTTGTTTGATAATACGAAAAGCATCATCCTGTTATGAAATTCCTGTGCATTTCTGCATACATATACTCAAAATTACGCCAATATTTTCTTATGTGATAGGTAGGGCGTCAAGTCAACGGCATAAACTTAAACATAAGGAAAGGCCTTTAAGTTTGGCAACTTCTATTTCAATGTCTAGAAATTAACCATTCTGGTAAGGAAAACTACTACTGCTATGAAGCAGGTTACCGAGATGCCAGAGTTTTAAAACTGCCTCATAAGACTCCGAAATGGATTTAAATAACGACCGAAATCCATAAAATCCACAATTAGAGACAGCGACTGCATGCTAGTGGTTTTTCAACATTCTGCATTCAAATTTGGATAGGTAGATATACCTGTTAGGTTTGTAAATATTTTTTACTTTACGATGTCGTGTAAAAAAAGGGTTGAGAAGGTTTCCGCTTGATGTGTCTTGTTGCTACCCCTGCGCAATGAAAAGATGTTTGAAGCCGTAGAATTGTTTGGGATGGGACATTCAAGGGTGAAGGTCGCCATATCTTTGCTACGAAACCTTAAAATATTTTTGCATGGATTTTGGCTTCATCCATTCTGCAGAATACTTATGTATTTTGTATGCTAAAGTTTGAAGCAAGTTTAATCAAATGAAAAAAAAAAAACATTTCTGTAAAGACCAAATAAGAAACAAAATAACTTAACACTTGATTAGGTAAGTATTATTTCTATAATACATCAACTTACATAATATATTCGGTGCCTATGAAAAAGTTTCCTAAATTATTATTTAAGAAAAGTACCTATTGGTACTTATGAACATTAAACAACAAACACAAACACGAACAAAGTTACGAACTAACACCGTCACTAAGAAAACAAAATAAAATTCGATACTACTTACTCTATAACTACAATAAACTAAGAAACTCATTACATCAAATGAATACCGTACTCATATTACGTACTACATATAGTATTATGTCTTAATTACTAAAGGTACAAACTCCGATATAAGTGTAGGTATAATACGTACATGTAGTATAAACAACAGGTGTCAAGTGCCTCTGAGATGACCTTGAGGGGCAGACCACGGGGCTCGGGGTGTGTGTATGTAACGGTCACTGGAGACACGCACACACGCGCGCAATCTGGTGCGCTGGTGTGGAGGATCAGCGGAACTGGCCGCGAAGACTCACCGGCACCGCGTCCCTCCGTAGACTGAGCGGCCGCGCGATCGCGACCACGCTTAGGGTTGCTAGCTCTACCACATCGATTTCTACGTTTTTGCGCTTTCCGCCCTTAGTTTAGTTTACCGGCTACGCTTACTTGTTGTGTAGGTATTGCACGTCTGCTCTAGGCGTTATAAGAACCCACCTAACATTATTTTATTGACTTTTAGATTAGAATTGAGGTCACAGTTAGTCATAATATTGAGTTGATGGTAAACACAATCAGAGATTGGAGCAGGGATCGGAGTGTCAAATTAGTAAAAAATCTGCAAGTATGATACTTAAGTTAGGCATTATCCAAGCTGTTCAGCACATTCAGATTCTGAACTCATATTCTTCAGCCTACATCAATTTATAGGCATGTCATGAAAGAATAACAACAAGTTTTCCATTCCAAAGTGAAAGATCTAGTCCTCGTAGAACCAGTGTAATTACTAACGCAATGTATCAATCAGATCTAAGTGATATGGTAAGGAAGTGGATTGCCCCTTGCAGCTGTATATGTACAGAAAACAGTTATCCGGAGGGTTATCTTGAGGCAAATTACAATATTTTATTATCATTAGCATTGAAATAAACTAGTATTCAACGGCGATAAGACGATGAAGAAAATAACTTCTTATGTATGTTCTGTCCTATTCCAAGAGTGTGCCAAGTTTCATTGCGATCCGTCCAGTGGTTGAAATGTAATTGAGTAACAAACATCCAAACCTCCAAACATCCAAACAATCACATTTATAATATTAGTAGGATTAGGTAACAGATGAATAGGCTTTTATGAAAAGGAATGTACTGAACTACCTTTATAAGAGTTCTGCTAATTTATTTAAAAGCTTCAGAGCTGGCATCATCGCGGATGATCGTTCCTCTTTCCAACGGCCGCCGCCGCGCCATTGCGCCCGGGGCACCCCATACGATCATATCGTACCACGATATACACACCTAAAGACCATATCACATAGAACAACATACACTACGTCTTATCTGGAGAAACAAGCGTAGCATCTCATGAAGCAGTCAGCAATGTAAAGAGGTTGAACAAAGATAGGTGTAGGATGTTTTGTGATAATGTGATGAACCCACAATTTCCGCGAAGCAACACCTTCGGTAGGTACGATTAAATAATTGCAGATTGGCGGTTGCCCGCTCAGCTCATTCGCAAATTTCCGGTGAAATTGGGGCATTCAGACCAAACTTTGCGTTATTATATTGTACCTTTCCTAATGATTAAATAATAGGGCGTTTGAGCAAGGTTTTGCTTTTAGAGTTCGCGTTTTAGACTCTTACAAAATATTTTAATGTTCCATCGATAAGTTTGTTTGGATTCTTTTTACCTATTATAAAAACTGTATAATTTTTAATTGAATGTCTCTACCAAAAAATATTTACTTAGTACGCGGCGCGGCGAGCTGTGATTGACTCTACATCATGGATTCAGGAAACCGCTCTAGCTCTCATCATCATCATCATCAGCCACAACAGTCCACTGCTGGACATGGGCCTCCCCAAAATTGGGGGTATATGCCATACTCACCACGCTCGGCAGGCGGGTTGGTGAGCGCAGTAGAAGTTTTCCATTCTCGGGGAACGCTGCTGCCCATTTCCTGGATTTCCCTTAGTCGTCTTTTGCGACACCCGCAGGAAGTTATGGGGTTATACTATTCTATCCTGACACCACACGGGTAACACGGGCTCTAGCTCTACATACCAGTTATCACTAGCTTGGGAGGGACGAAATAATTGTAAAATACTTAGTAGGTACCTACCTAATTCTTCTTCTTCTTGAGAGGGTTTGCGAAAAACTAAGGAGAACTTAACCTCAGGAAACCAAAATTACAATATTTTCATACTGAAATTTATGATTTGCCTCAGGTTAATTTGTACTTCGTGCCCTTCATGAGTTACATCCTAATTACGTCCCCTCGTCCCCTTAAGCCACCACCGAAGAAAATAACTCTTTTGATAACGAGACTAACCTTGTCTATGAAGAAGCTAACTAGAATGTTTCTCGCATCGCGGTTTGCCTTTTGCATAGACCTCAGGGCATAGGATTAATTAATGTTATGCTTATCAGGCTATCGCTTTGCCTGCATCATATAAATAATTAGGTACTAAACTATTATGGTCAGCCTTTTAATGCGCGCTATATTTAAATCAGGCCGTATGTTACCAGTACCAGGAAAAAGAAACAGACAGAAGTTCACAGATTTTTTTACTAGTGTGGAATTTATTGTACTTTTTTCGAGATAAGTACTTATGACGTTGATTGATGTTAGTCTACATTTATTTACTTCCTCTATGTTAGTCTATGAAAGAACAAAAAAAACTTGAACTGTTTTTATTTCCTGATTCACTTTTGGAGGCAATTAAATTGTAAATTCCTTTGAAGAAGTGATTATAATGCCAAATAAAGTAAAGCCCACGAAACAAATTCCTACTTTCCTGAATTTTATCATAGGTGGAACTAGTGGGTAAGATGGTATTGATAACGTTTTGTTCTTAAACTAAAGATAAAAAAATATATCAGTGTATTAGTCAGCAAGTAACAGGTAGGTTATAATAAATAATAATATTTGTTTTACAAATAAATTAAGTTGAAAATCTTAACAGAAGAAATGAAAGCAATACGCAGATTGAGTAGGGCATGGGGCAGACAGAGAGGGCAGATCAATGGTCAGTCTCTTAGAAATACAACAATACTACAAAGGCTTGATCCAACCATCGCGCCATGGTAAGGGCATAAATCAGTGGTTTTAACTGTGAAACCACTAAGCACTACCAATATGCGTATAAGATTCATTCCACTATGTTTCCATTTCATTCAATAATTTAACTTCAACAGCATGATGGCAACTTGTATAGTGCAGCCTAACGACCTGATCAAGACTCGCATGCAGCTGATGGGACCAGCTAGCAAGCACAAATCCTTCATCAGCGTCTTCAAGGAGGTGGTCGTGAAGGAAAGCGTCTGGGGCTTTTACGGAGGCTTGTCGGCTGCGCTGTTCAGACAAGCCACTTACAGCACTGCAAGGCTTGGAGTCTTTAATACTCTGTTGGACAAATATAAGCAGTTAGTCTATCTGATTTTTGTTTTCTTCTAAGATTGACTGGGAATACAGAATTATTATTTATTAGATATCCGTTCGCGGTTTCATTTACGTTAGATGAGTTTTCTCGTAAATGTTTTCCCTAGGTGAAAAGTAGCTTGAATTATTTCCTATTCCGTGTCTGTTTTATTATATTAGTTATTTTTAATAGATAGAGTAAAAAATATCCAAACATACAAACATCTAAACTATCGCATTTATTTTTATAATATTAGTAGGATTAGTGTAAAAGCCACTCAAGTGTGCAATAACTACGAAAACGAGCAACTTGAAACTGCAACAAAAACTGGAGTTCAATCTGAAATTTTTTAACAAAATTCTAATTCACGGTTGAGCGAAACCGGTTGAATTAAATGAAATATTGTGAAACAAGTACAAGTGCTTTGAATAACAAATACCATTCTATCTGAAAAGCTCCCACCCACAATGCCCTTTCCAATTTTCATGAAAATTTAAAATTTTGGCCTCTTCTAATTTGAAAACTAGATCAACAGAAATATTTTTACAAGTGCGTCTGGTTTATTACAGAAAGTACAAAAAAGCACCAAATTTGCTCAGCAAAGTGGGTCTGGGCTGCATAGCTGGTGGCATGGGCGCATTCATAGGCACTCCTGCTGAAGTTTGCCTCATCAGGATGACAGCTGATGGAAGGATGCCCTTTGACCAGAAGCGAAATTACACAAATGTATTTAATGCCCTTAGAAGGTGAGAACAGTTTAGCTTCTTATACCATCCACCAAAAATCTAGTCTTCTAAGTATATTATTTTTCTTTCCTGGGAGCCTATGATGCGCACCGTAGACTTCGTTTTGTCTACACATTGTCTTTCGTTGCGAACTTCACAACGGAAAATGACAGGCATTATTCATAGTAAAGTATGCAACACTTGTAGACAAATTGAAGTCTACAGTGCGCATCATAGCCCTGCTGGTGTCAGAGTTTTTAAACCACCTAATGGCGCAGCTAATATAGGCCTCTATCAGCCTGTATCACACAATTTCTGGAAATAAGGCCGAAGTGCACTACTAAGCCCGGCGTTCAGTTCTTCGCATCAATTTCATGCCACCCACCAATCGTAAGATCATTGGTCCATCTGGAATGCCCTGCGTTTGCCTAAATATGGTCTCCGTTCAAAAACTACCCAGTTTGTCAAACTGCGTTTGATTTTACTATCTCATTTTCCAGGATAACCAGAGAGGAAGGTGTCAGAACGCTATGGCGTGGTGCCAGTGCCACTGTAACCAGAGCTATGGTTGTGAATGGTGCCCAGCTAGCAACATATGCGCAGGCGCGGGAGATGCTGCTACCCCGATTGGGCGATGGCATTCCGCTACACTTCTCAGCATCAATGATATCGGGTTTTGTCACCTCTGTTGCTTCTTTACCGGTGGATATAGTGAAAACAAGGTAACAATTATAGACATCCCAAACATCTATAGGGCTTGTCTTTGCATAAACCTTGACAAGCTCGATGGTGTAACTAGCTGATAGGGTCACTACCTCCTCCTGGGAGGCCGCGCTTCAAATTGCGCGATGGAAATTTGAATAATTGCACCCTACCAATGTGGTACATGGTGGGATATTTTTTGTTTCCTTATTTTACATGTACGTTCATTCCAAGCTTTTACGGCAAAAAAAAAAAATGCAGAGGATGTGTTATGTGTGAAGTCGACCAATCCGTACCGGGCCAACGTGGCCCAAAGGAGATGTTTCATCTTGATTACTCTATCTATTATCGTAATGTAATTGTTTTTTTTTTTTTTTTTTTGCAGGGTACAAAATGCTGCAGTCAGTACAGGACAACTCGGTATCCTGAACAATGTGATTGCACAAGAAGGATTTTTTGCCTTGTGGAAAGGATTTTTACCCACGTACCTTAAAATCGGCCCACATACTGTATTCACTTTCCTATTTATGGAGCAGCTGAACGCACTGTATCACAGAATAGATCCATAGTTTGTGTGTGGCGGGCGGTTTTTGATTTTCGATGTTTTCTTGTAACGAACACCCCCCCCCCCCCCCCCCCCCCCCTATCTAACTTACTTACTTCTTACCTATGAATGAAGAGATATTAATATTGTTACTAATGGCTCGTGATAATAATGTTGGCTTATATGTGATCGTCTAGTTATTTTTTTGAAACGTATTTCTTTCTCTTGAAAGTTTTTAAGTAAGTACCAAATAAGTTTTTAGGTTTAGTATCAAATGGCCACAAATGCAAACAAAGCCAATAGTTGGCGTGCCTGTGGAATGGCTTCCTTCCGGAGGCCGCCAAAACTTTGCTACATAGAAGCTTATCACGGCCAGCTAGTGAAAATAGCCGTCAGCATTAATAGTTCTGTGTTCTACAAGATAAAAACACATCCTAGTCGTATAATTTTTGTAGGGGATTAATTTTCACACATTTGGGGTCCTAAGAAGTTAAGTAAACAAGTACTTACTTTAAAACTTTTTGAAACTTGCATGATGGCAGTAGTGAAGGGACATATTTACTTCTTCCTACTTTTTACTTTAATGCTTGACGTGGTCTTAATATTTTTTTAAACAAGTAATAACTTTGTCCAAAAGTTTAAGGAGCAAAATATAAAAAATGCGTTAACTAAAATCGATGGTGACTCGTTAAAAGTTAAAATTTCAGATTCAAAAATAACAACAGGTTTGTAAAACCCCGCAGCAAACTTTAAAATTATAGATTTAAATTCGATACACACGATTAATAATGTCATCCGACAGGTTATTTGCTGTCCTATTCCAATATAGCTTAACAAATCGATTCCCATTGACCCACATCTTAATATAGCCATTCTAAATATCCTACCTAGCCCAGATAGCCTGACCGCTGAAGATCAATTTCCGATAGTAATTTGAGACCACAATGTCCACACTAGCGCACCGCAGCTCCCATATCATTTTTTTTTCTATAAATAAACGTTCGATAGTATATTGGATAGGGCCGCTGTCTCCTGTGCTCCTGCACGACCTCCACGACCTTCTGGTCGTGGAGCTGATCCCACCACGTGCTAATGTGTTTTTCGATTTCCAAATTTCATACATATGTTTACAACGCTTTTACGGGACGGAAAACATCGTGAGGAAACCTGCACACACTTACTTACGAAGAAATTCAAACGTTGTGTGTGAAGTCGACCAATCCGTATTGGGCCGTGGTTGACTAAGGCCCGATCGCCCTAATTCAGGGTAGGCTCGTGTCCCTCGATGGGGACATACTTATATGAGCTGATAATGATGATAAATAAAAGAGGGAGGCAGGCAAGCACCGGTCGCTTGATGGCAAGCACTACGAGTCTCTACAAGTCTACGGGGGGAGTGCTACGAGCTACGAGCTTGCTACGACGACCAAAAATTAAAATTAGAACTCAAAAATGTTGTTGCTCTGAGTTTTTAAGGCTACGCTAGTAATGCAGTCTTCAGATCCTGATCATCAGTAGTCAACTGATGGACCTTATTAGGTTTTGGCCTAGTAAATCCTATGTCCCATTTTCCTAATACAAAGGTGAAACATTAAGTACGATTTATTTAGTAAGTAGAAATTTACGAACGTAATCTGATGATGAATTGATGAGCAATAATGATAAGAATCTACTCCAGCTCTTAAAATTGTGCTGCCTCACCTAATCGTAAGATTTCTCCGGAAATTTCAAGGCCTTATCTTATAAAGTAAGTGATCGCTTTTCACCCCCGCATTTAATTTAATGAAGATAGACAGTTTTAAAGAAACATACACGCATGAAAAATATATGAGACGTACCGCACTGCAGCGGCACTGCACCGGAGCGACGCGGCGCGGCGCGACAAAAACATTGCCGCGCCGCGCCGCGCCGCTGCAGTGCCGCGTCGCTCCTCTGCAGCTACGCGCTGGTGCGGTCTAACCTTAAAGAAGAGAAATAATTTAAAAAAACTTTATTTCAATGAGTAACAGTTTTTTTTTGCTTGCAGAAATAAAATCTGCTCTTTGTATGCCACTTAAAATTGTCTGGGTCCAAAAAATTACTTTTTAACAGAAAGTTTACGCTCTGCCTGCCTCGCAAGGGATGGAGACCTGTATGTGTGAAAAATATTTTACTAATCAACAAAAACTGAGTTGTTTTGTTTGTATGCTACGAAAATGCTACGCTTTTGCTACAGTGCTACGAACGTACAATAAGGTGTATATCTTTGTCATAAACATAATTATAAATTATAAATGATTTCCATGGGATAAAATAAAACAAGATTTGATTTCATGAAACAAATATATTTCATTACGAAATTAATTACCAACAAATCCATTTTTCAACACGTTTTCAAACCATTGTTTCAATTAATAATAGGAAAATGTGCCTTTTTTTAAAGTGCCAAATATTCATTTAACTGCTTTAAAAATATAGTTACCCACCGATTACAATGATGAGATCATTAATTTAAACAATGCATACATATTTTAAAATGGAACAATATTCTGATTGCTCCTCAAAATCTCGGTAACTATATTTTCCTAGCTAAAAATTTTACGCCTAATGGTAACACTACAACACACATATTTATTGCACATTTAGAAATTTCGTAAAGTATTTTTGTCTTTTTTTTATTTTTAGAGATCCAAGACATTTACTATAATTTTGCACATCGACATTAAATGAAATAATTTATACACAATAGCATTTAATTTAGATCATGGTATAATATACATCCAAAATATGGAACTATACCTAGGTTAATTTGGACAATGGACAAGATAATATATGAAATAAATGGACCTGGGCCAGTAGTTACATCGGAAACGGAAACTCTTCAAGTACCTACAATCGTTTGAGTTAATCGTGTTAAAAATATAAAACAGGACTATCTCTGTAACAATAATAATTATCTGAAATATACAAGTAAAAAAAATATATTATGTTATGTAACAGTAGGTATGTACTATCCTCTAGGTATCGTTATAGGTGTTCTTAGAAGTGGGCAGTGTAGTTTAAAAATAACTACAGTTTTTTTTTATTACTTTTGAAATTATGACTTACAAAAATTACATTAGTGAATGGTTTGATTGGACATTAGCGCACCATGTTAATTGAAAGATTTTACCTTTTACAAAAAATCCTTATATAGCCAATTCTCCTCTAAAAACACCCAGTAACAATTCAAATACATAAAACCAAATACACAATCTTTAACAAAAACCCTGTAAACGTGTAGAAACGTATTCTGTTACAAAAGTTTGGTATAGGTGTTCATTTTATCGAAATTTTATCCACGTAAAATTCCGACAAAACATTTTTTTTTCGCAGGTAAAATCGGACACGAACAAGTATAAATTTATTTCGTAGCCTACATAAAACTTTGACATTAAGTCGAAATGCCAAACATAATCCACATAAATTTTGCTGAGACCTTGGCTGACCTAGACCATGAAATGATAGAAACTCAATTATCTATTCTGGTCTCTTAACATATTCCAAAGTCTGATGAAAGTGATAACTTATCGGACATTTCGTATCATATATACAACATTTTTACCAATCTAATGGACATAATATTACAATCAATCTATTGCTTTTAAAATGAACCGTTTAAAATTATCCGTAACTTCCACATCATCGTGACCAACATATCGCCGCACTGTTTACATTATCTATGGAAGCTTCGATAAATAAAATGTCTCTGTAGAACAGTTTCTATCACATATCTTTACACATTGTAGCACCACGCGGTTAATAGACCCATCTACGATATCTACTCTTACCTATATTCATTGTTGTATATGGAGATGTATAAAAATCAATACATCTGAAAAATAATTTAAAATTGGTATATAAAACATTCTGTATAAGTTATGTTTAAAAATTAAATAAATTCTCTTAATGTTTAGGTCATTAACTATTGAGACAGCGTTTTGGCTTCAAAGTATTTGAAATCAACACTTAAGTATATAATATTACAATAACGGACTGCGAAACTTGTGGTCTGTTTATCTTCTACCTGAAAATCAGTCTAAGATCATCATCGTTGGCTAGTTGTAGTTATTGGAGAGACTTCTCGCGCTCGCGTCTTGTCTGCATCTGAAGTAATCCTTCGTTGACCCCACTTATAGTAATATCACAATCATAGCAATCACCACAAAGTTACATTTATTTCCTACTAAACTACTTCGCCTACGCTTTACTAAAGCAGCCTCTAGCGATGACTTCAAATCCTCAGCGATACTAAACAATGCTCTCTTTCGCTCACACTTTACGAACCACTTTCGTCAACTATATCATTATAATAAATACAATAAATACTTAATCAATGGACCTCGTGGTCTTATCAGATCTCTGCTATGTTATAAACTACGGAAATAAATTAGTTAATAATTGACTCTTCAGTTGCATAACATAGCAATGTTACATCTTGGTAAGATCCAAATACCGCTAAAGACTCGACGTGTGAAAATTCATCATGTTTTTGAAAACAACCTCAGAACTTTGTTGATCTTGATTTTGACAGCCTACCTACGCGTTACAAGAATGGTCACAATACAACAGATTTAATTAGAAAGAAGAAAAGCAATATATAGTCTACAGTGTATAGAATTTGGTATCTATTTTCTTGACAACAAAAGATAGTTGACTATTATACAATTCAAATGACAGATCAAGTAAAATAATATTTTATGAACTGTCAAATAAATAAATCAGCCAAATGACACTATTTTATATTCCAGCATAAGGAATTTACACAAAGAGTAAGTTGTTAAAAATTCTGTTCTCTTTTGCAGTTTCCTGAAACATTTAGATCTGGTACTTAATTTCTGAGGCTTATTTTAAAAGAATGATGCTGCTGTTTATGAAATCAGCGAACAGAAACTATAAATAATAAGTAGTAGTATAAACGTTATTGGACGGAGATAAACGCTTGCTATACTGGTAAAAATTGTGCGTCAATGTATCTTACACACGGTATCAATACCTAACATCTCCGAATGCTAGCACGGCTGGAAGTCCTCCGAAATACAATAATTCACATAATGCCCTGAAGCTCACAGTCGTCGTTCAAATAATATTGATCACACTTCTATGAAATGTAACTCTGCGTCCACTTTGAAATAAGAACTAAGATATGTTCTAGCTTCAACTTTCAACTCAAACTGTTAAAATGTAATAAGTTAATATTTTATACAATATTTAACTGAATCAATAATACATATTCCGATCACTTAAACTCTAATGTATCACATTTCACCTGGTTAGCACTTGCAAGTTATTTACAAGTTACTGCTGTGCTCAGAACAATTTATTTAATCTGATCAAAAATTAAATTATCTATTTTATATTAAAGTTAATGTGTATTTATGTTACATGAACGGATTTAAAGAATACCACACCAATTTTAAAACTACGAGAATCAAAATAATGAACCACTCAAAGTAGTGTTGTAATATACAGAGTTTCTTTGGACAGTAGATAATTATTATTATTGAATCCGGTTTCGTTGTGGAATTAGAAAATAGTTAACGTTTGTAAAGAGGGCAAGCTATTGATACTTTGAGTGGTTTATGGCCTTATACCTATGTAAGACACTAAATTACACCACAACATCGAGTAACTATCGCTGATATAATTATAAAAACAGTCAACATCAATTTTGAATAATATTTATATTATAAATTTGACGTAATGGCGAAATATCTACATTATACACAATTTATTTCGATGGTTTTTTATATTTTGTAAGTTAAAAGTGTTAATACAAAAATCGACCTATTGGATTATTTATCGAAAAATAAATTGCCTCTTTGAGGAACACATTTAGCATTAAAAAGTTCAGTGTATAAATACATACACAATAATCCAAGCGTAAATATAAAATAATCTAGACTTCTAGCGACGTTAACTACTGTGTTAAGACTCGGATCGATTGTTGTATTAACACCGCAATGCCCTTAACAGTATTTCGATAGAAAAAATAAAAAATCAGAGTATTGCTTGTCGTTTATACTAAAAGTTTTCGACTACCTATTTACTTATATCCCTCTGGCAAAGTCATTATAATTTATTATAAAATATCATACATTTATATTAATCTGTACTATGTATAACAATTAATCAACAAATGAATTAAAATAAATGTTAAAAATCCTTACACAGGACTGGCCTATTTATATAAATATTTAACAACTTATTCAGATGAAAAACAGTATCTATGAATAAGGTTAGACTGAAACACCTGTATTATTTAGTTTCGTTGCTTCACTGGCTATTTTAATGTATCGTTGTAAAACACTTAAATACTGTTAAAACTGTAGAGGCACGTAAATAGGAGCTATCCACGCAGATCTAGAAACAAAACAAATCTGGAAGTTATTCAATTCAATGGCAGTTTTAAAGTTATTGAAAATCCAGACTTCTTTTATTCTTAGATAGATAGTATTTATCAGAAATGTCATGAATAATTATTCAAATACGGTAATGGTCTCTCCGAAAATAATTTACCGATTATTAGTACCATCATTAAAGAGCGTAAAACTAAAATTATTAGTACGGAATTTGATTCAATTTTGAAAACTATCTCATGTTCTTAGAAAGATAAAAATATATTATACACGTTTATTGATACCAAGGAAAAATGTATAGTAGAGACACTTGTAATCAGATATCTAAAAAACGAAATACTTTACAGTAGGCAAATGGATTTTGCAAGTTACTCATAAACGTGTACTGAGAGCAGCTTTACAACTTTGGAACATAAAACAAAGAAAAAAAACATTTACAAACAACCTTTTGTTAATTAATTTATCTACTTCAATGTTTATTATATGAGGTACATATTTTGGCACAGAGAGATTTCTTAAAACTAGAATTAATTTACGCCTAAATATTAATAATATTACTTTAATTAAATTAATACATAAAACATTTTTCGATGTTCTAAAACTTGTTGACTGGTCTTAATCGTACTGATCACAGCTTTTTGCATTCTCTATTACCTATCGCCCGACTACCAAATTATCTAGTTTCTCTTCTGTGGAATGAGTTTTCAACCTTAAAAATATTAATAAACATACAAAAATATGGCAAAAACAACCCCTAAGATATCTCCGACTTATCGTGGCTTATCGTTGTTAAGGTGTCTTCTCGTAATAAAAGTTCTGTACTCTGATAGATGTGTAACAAAATTCGAATGTATATCATACATAAATAAGAACATAGTTCATAATCTTTTCTCTTTTGGCACACCATCAATGCCCATTCCTCATGATCTATAGATGGTCTTCCCGACTAGATCAAACGAGTCTGCAAATGTGAATTGAGTATAATAACAAAGCAATTTCATATCCACATTAACCATACAAATATTGACGAAAACACGCTCTACGCCATTTATCAATTTTACATCCTTACTGAAGGATCTGTCTTCACGAACTAGGTAGCTCTCCTACTCCTTCACTATTTCATTGAGCTCAAGTCTTGACTTGTAATAAAATATTGTTATGATCACCATAATTAGAATTTACATTATTGCTTCTAACAAAATAGTCAATATTCCCATTGTAGAAAATTATATCGTCGTCAACTACACAAAAATCACTCGAATAAGAAAAGTCCCGTATAATTAAACCTGTGTGTATATTGTTGTAAAGTTTAAAAAACTTTCAAAAATATTCCGATTTACTGTTAATAATATGAGTCAGTTGCTAGCTTAGAAAGGAGTTATAAATCGGGACGGCGAGGGTACTATGGGCTCTGCGGGCGTGGAGGGGGGGGCGCCGAGAGCGGAGGTGGATCAGCGAGCGTTGTGCACGTGCGTGGTGAGGTGCTTGGAGAGGTAGTCGGCGCGCGCGAAGCACTTGCCGCACGCCTCGCAGTGGTAGGGACGCTCGCCCGTGTGGATGCGAAGGTGCCGCGTCAGGTCGCTCTTACCACCAAACGCGCGACCACAGAACAGACACACGAAAGGCCTCTCCCCTGTGTGCTTCCGCACGTGCAGCTTCAAGTTTTCTTTCGATCGAACGCACTTTCCGCAGAAAGGACACGCGAATCTCCGCTCTCTATCCCTCTGACGATCGTCGTTTTGCAGAAAACCGAGGATACCGGAGTGTGAGCTCGACGATTCTGTCTTACCGGTGTCGGGGCGTGACTCGCTCTCGGAGCTATCGGCTATGGAGCTGACACTGGCGAACGATACTGGTACGCGCCGCCGTTCAGGGGTGTCGTCATCTTTTCTCTCGCTTTCGGTGCCCGAATTTTTGCAGTCAGTCGAGTCGTCAACTGTAACGATAGAGTCGGACGGCCCGTTCGAGTCGACAGTGCTGTCTTGATCGTCTCGGATCAACTCGATCGGCGGAGTTCTGGTGCTCTCGCTTCGACTCTTTTTCTTCATAGACAGATCCATCTCTCCGCACTGACCTATCAGTGCTTCGTTCGAGCTCGAAACCTGATCACCTTCGGGAGCGTCCGTGTTCTTGGTGTGAAGTCTCTCCAAGGTATGGTTAAGGCGGTGTTTCTTGAAAGACTTAAGATAACGAAACTGCATACCGCAGACGTCGCAAGTGAAAAGTTTGTCGGCCGGGAGCCGGGCCCGATGGTTCTGTTCGCGGTGTTTGACGTAGGCGGACCTGTACCTGTAGCTCTGGCCGCACTGCTCGCAGACGAAGGGCTTGTCGTCGCAGGAGGTGTGCGAGGCGTGTTGGAGCGCCGCGTGGCGCTCGAGCAGCCAGGTGGAGGGGAAGGAGGCGAGGCAGACGCCGCAGCGACGCCGCTCGGCGTGCAGCAGGTGGCGCGCGGGGTAGCTCATGCAGTCGTCGCTGAGGTAGCGGCGCAGGCGACACGCTTGCAGCGCCAGCAGCGGCGACCACAGCGGCAGTGCCGTCGGGCTGCGCGCCGGGATCGGGCTGGGCATGCTCGCCGGCCCGCACGACATGTCCAGGCACATCTGAAACGTTATTCGCATTTTATTATATGTGCAAGAGTACTCGCAGAACTTTATTTTTACCCGACACCTACCTGTTTGTCTTCTTTGGAAGGGATAGCGAATTCATGCAAATCATTCAATAATGATTGTAGAGCTTTTATTTGTCAAAATTGTATTTTTACAGCTATGATATGCTTATATTTGTTTCAAAGTTACAATGATCAACAGCGATGGATCTCCGTTAAGACTGTTGCACAATTGACGAAACATGATACAGATTTTATCCTCAACCGTTTTGATATATCTACTGTAACTATTTTCAACAAAACTGTACGGCTCTCTGTTATAACAATATGAAATATTAATTAATAATGTTAAGGCAAAACAGATTTTGCTAATCTAAAATGTCAACAACGAATGTTAAATAAAACAGCTTAAGAAAAATTAATAACTGCTCCTTCGAAGAAGGTACAATCATTTAGCTCTATAAATTAAATGGACCTACATTATTTGAACTTGTGCTTCATGCGGTTACTCATAGTAGCATAATAATAAGCCATACATTGCAACTATTTTGCTGGGCTGGAAAATTACAATGCCAGATTTAAAATTTTAGTGCTCACTACAATAAATTTTTGAACGAACAAAAATCAAGTATTATGCTAATACAAATAACAGTCAAGAAATATTATATCTAAATAATTTATAATAAACACGTTATAATTAAAACAAATTGTACCAATATACAATAATTAATACAACTACAGGAACTTAGAAAAATTGCAATATAAGTTCTATAATATGTAGGTATGCCACTTAAAAATGGTAAGTTTACAAATATTTATAACCAGCTGTGTGCCGGCTGATGCTCTTGCCTCGAACTTTTGAACCTAACATACTATATACCTAAAACTATACAAATAATCTATTGTAACATTGGTCGAGAAAACAATGTCGCCACAGGTTTCAGCAAATGTGCTGTCACTTTACGAGATTGGAATGCGCTAGCTACGGAGGTCTTAAATCAAATACGATACGGTAGACCCGCTTATTTTATTATCGATAGCCTCATGTTGTGAACTCAATGTGAAAAGAAATTCTGCGTCACATATCATAACGCAACTTACAATTTTCACCATAAAATTACAAGATTTTTTTCTCTATAGATCGTTCACTACATACTCTATGTATATTCTGTGATCTGCAGCCTTTATATAAGTCTTATATAGGCAAGAGGCACTCTAAATATAAAACTGTGGTCACAATTTATGTTATAAAAAGACTACGTTGTATCTATGTCGACACTGAAATATTTCGTGCTAGTGTTTCCTTAAGAATTATCATGCTTGGATTCAAGAAATAATTATATATAAATAACAAATAATATAATATTGATATTTGTGCTGTAGCGTGAGTTTGCAGGGACGTGGCAACAGATTGCTGCTAAATGTTAAGATTTGAATAACTGCACTTAGGGTCGTGTAGCCTACTGTGCTCCACATTCACTAACAACGCGCCTATATACACATCGTTACATACAAATATATTTCTATTAATAAATATTACCTCTCAAAGTTAGGAAACAAAATATTTAACTGCATTCTGTTCTATTATAAAAACTATTTCGATAAAACTCGTACAAATTTGTTAATTCGCATTATTCTTAACCATTTATTTATTGCTATTAGGTATTTATTTCTGTAAATTGTAAATATTCAATCTTTCTTAAAATAAGAAGAGGAACATTAATAAGGTTTTAATATTGCTATATGTTATATAACGATCGACTCCAGAACAAAAATAGAGTGCAGCTTTTCAAATAGCAACATTATTGTATGAACCTCTAAGTATATTTAATATTACATAAGTACATAATCAATATTTAAAATATTTAATCCGAACATTTAGCTCCGGGAAGTAGCGCATCTACCAATCTATCATCTAAAATGCCTTTACTTACATTTCACGTTTTAATAGACCAATATTTATCTTCAATGCATTTTTATCAATAATTTACCTATTTGTGTTGAGTGAACAATAAAGTGGTTGAAAATATGTTTAAACAGAAGTTAGATAAATATTTATAATCGATAAAGTTAATTAAGTATTTTTATGAAACAAAAGGTGAACGTTAAGTAAAAGGTAAAAAATAATGATAAAAGATATACTTAGGTACTGTTTCAAGTAAATTTTAACATGGAATGTTTTTCTTGTGGTTTGATAATCGTGCACTTTCGTCCACTACAAATACAACTTGACATTACGATAACATGTGAAACAATCATTTGGTACGAACTTAGTCGCGAACTATGACGTCACCTGCGCAAGAGCTTCCTAAGGATACTACACACAACATTGTGACATTTCATTCAATCGAACGCGATATACTTTGTTATAAAAATAACGCAATCTTTCTCATGGGGCAAAACAGCTGGGAAAACTGATCACCACGATCAGACAATTTTCATGAAAAAAGCAAGAAAAAAAATCATTTCCTGAAAGAATTTCCTGGTGGAAGTTGTTCAGTTTCGTTACTGAGCAACCCCTATCAGTTTGCGGGAAGCTGTCCCTTAGACCCCGTATATTTGAAACAAAAAGCAATGAAACATTTGATTTTATATACAAGGTGATTCAATTTTGTTGATCAAAGTATAATACTGTATGAAAAAATATGGTTCAATTTAATTTTATTTTATATCAAAATTTAAATCAAAACTTTTGTTTTATGACACGAAAACTTTACGGAGAGTATTGCGCTATTCCCATAACACATTTTACTCTTTGAAAAGCTGCGGTACCCACACATCGACCTTAATCGTTAAATATTTAAAAAAGAAACAAAACAAATCAAAAATGACGGCCTACAAAGTATCGGTGGCATTCTTCTGTTCATTTGGAATAATTTCGGAATGTTAGGCGTTCACGACCCTTTCAAAAGTAAGTACAGAAACAACACGATCTTTTCAAGTCGTCCTTAATGTAAAATAAGCAAGGTAATTTAAATTTACAAATATCCAATCTTAATCTCTAAATATTAACGAAATGAGATCCGTTCTTAGTTTTTGATAACATTCAATTTATTTGCTAGAGACGTTCTTTTTCTCAAATAGTCAATCGTAGCAATGGGATACGACACCTGTTTAAAACATTTTAATATCAAACCAACTCTTATGCTACATTTATACAATATTCCCAAAATTTGGTACATCAAATATTTTTCAAATGTTCTTAAAAAGCCACGCTCGACTTTGAAAGTACTAAAATCCTAAATAATCCAAATCACAAAATGAGATCGATATAATTTTCTCCCGGATGTAATTCCCTTATTTGATTATAATTATCACAGAACTTTTCCTAAATTACCATAATACTTTTTTGATAATTTATCTCAAATTAGATACTAAGTTACTAAAAGATTACGTCACATTTCCGCCCACATTTTACTCAAAAACGATACATATCATGATATTTTTTTTTATTTACCACCTTTCAGTGTAACTTATTTAGCAATTTTAAAAACATGTAACAAGCAACATCACATCATCTGGATATTAAAATGTTGATATGTACTACTTCAAATATTTTGTATTGTGTTTCTATCGACTAGGTAAAACGATGATATTCCCAATATATTTTAATTTAATGATACTTAGTATACCCCATAATCATAAGGTCACATCTATGAGTACCGGCAGCAAATCAAAGGTTTATTTTAAAATATTATCAATGAAAATTACATACTAAAGTGAGCCAACATCGCGTACCAAATCAAAGCTTTAATATTTCCGGTAGTGAACTATTTACATGAACAGAGATGGTGAAGACCATAATATAGAAGTTTTCTATTGTCTTTCTGAACAGAAACCTGGTATAAAATTAGCATTACGATCCATAAAATATCCCTGTATACGACTCTGTTGATTTATTTATATTGTTGAACACACCAATCGTGGGAAGGGTTTCAAATGCTTTTTTTTTCCGGTAAAATTTGTATTAGTTGTTATTTAATAAAAATTGTTATTTTAAGCGAATTTTAAACACGATAAATTTTATTTCTAATCCTAATACATATTTGCAGTGGCGCGCTTTACGGTCACGAGTAGACAAGCTTGACTGAAAAAAATACTGCCTACATATTTCTTTCACTAGATGTAAAAATAAACGTTATCATGTGAAAACTTCATTCAAAATAACATTTTAAATATATTGAACAACCATGAAAATTCATAAACATTGATATTAAATTGTTACATATTTATTCTTAAAGCATCTGAAACGCCCCAAATAATGATAAAGTAATCTGTATGTATGAAAATAGGTAGAAAATGTTTGTGTATATTTTATAGATAAAACTATGCCTCTTAATTCCTAATGTGTACTAAGGGAACGTAACATGGAAATGTATATTTCACTTCATCTATTAAACATCTGAATATAATCTGAACTACAAATATAACTCTACAATCTGTAAGAACATTTATTAGTCATTTGTATTTTAAAATTTCTGCATTTCGTCTTGCACTGCATCATAACATAAGTATAATACTTAACTTAAAAATGTTATGTTATTTATTGATATCATCCGTCAATAACTAGGTATTTTAATATGAACAATACATCATCATGAAGTATCTAAACTTTGATTTTATGTGTTGACTTTGACCGTTATTCGTTAATGATAAGAACTATTGTAAAACGCATAATATTCATAATACAGTTGACTATAAACGCATGAAAACAACTTTCAATGAGGGCAGCAGGAAAAAGAGGCATAGCCGTCGGATAAAACAGAAAAATCGGTTAAAGCTTTGATTCCCATAATCACACTTCCATAATCTCCCCCTCTCACCTCTCCCCCCCATACGGAGCTAGTGAAGCGATTATTCTAATACATTTTCTAAAAACTCGACATTACCAAACTATATGTTATTTACATTATATGTCGTAATATTGCTTTTGTTTATTTTTATCTCAGGGGAGCGTGCGTCATTAACTTCAAAAGACATAAAATTAGTATAAATCTCAAATTCCTAACTTTTTTATCATTACCAACTATTTGAGTGCATACCGTGATGGTCTCTAATAATTATGTAATTAAAGCACTCATTATCAATCTTTAAATTTGGTTTAAAAATCAACTCTGAGAGATGAACTACAATAAATATGCAAGTCTCTAAAAGATTATGTCAGCTCTAAATTAATATGATATTTTACAATTTCTTAATTTAATGTTAATAACTTTTCAAATGGCCACCAAATACAAGTCGAGCTTACACACAAAACGTTTCATAAAGAGTTTATCGAAATTAGAAAAATAAATAGAGACAATTTTCCTAGACTGAAAAGTATTGAAATGAAATATCTTACGTCAACGAGATGATTTACTTATTTCGTGTAAAATAAACTATTTAACGAAGTCCAGTTACTTCTTCCCATTTCTATATAAAAGAAAACCTGTCATAAAAGTATGCACTAAGTTTGAAAAAATGTGTGAGATCTATTTTGTTTGGACTGATTGTAACATTTGTTCCTATCGATTTTATTAGAAACATTGGATGATATTTTTTTTAATTATATTCCATCTTATAACTACAATCTAGAACTCTCAAAGTACAATCTTAACATGATGTTTTATATTCAGTTGACGTAAGTAACAATAATAATAAAGAGAATGTTAAAAAAGAAGTTTAACTTCTTGAGTTTGGCTATGCCGGCTAAGGGGTCGTCATCGTGACAAACTATTAAAACTCTAAAGCGTAAAGAAAGCACCTAATGTTGAAAACTTTACAAAAAGCAAATAAAATCGAGAAACCGAAGAGTTCACCCTCAAATTAATCGAACTACTAACAAATTTTTGTTTGTCAATTATCTATTAGTGAAATATCAAATATTATTCATATCATTCAGATCACAGTTGCGGCGTTTAAATCACATTCTTAACTAATTACAACATATTGTCCTCTGTTTGTTCATTCGACTATCACTTCGCTCATTGACTATTTCCAATAATACGTGATATTATTGGCTATTATATTTTGATATAGTGCGGTGCGTTGGTGCCTGGCTCATTGGTGGGGGCTTTCCTCTTCCGTGTCGACGGGACTCGGTGAAAGAAACTTGCGCGCGTACTTCGGATAATGCGTCTTTTCGTGCGCCTTCAGAATCGTCGACCTCGAGAACGTTTTGCCGCATAGAACGCACCGAAACGGCCGCTCGCCTGAAACGTGAATTCGTCTATGAGTTTTTGACAAGTTAGCAGAGAATGTTGGCTTTTATTCATTTGAAGATAAATAGTGAGTATTATAAACAATGCATTGTTACTTTTATGGTTGCAACAAATTTAAAAATGTTATAGCACCATAATTAAAATATAAATTTAAATAGCTTACCTGTATGAACTCTACAGTGGTCCTTCATATGATGCCTTAATTTAAACGCCTTTCCACAAAATTCACATTTAAAAGGTCTATCCCCCGTGTGTACGGGTAAGTGCGCTATCAGTGATGACACGTCCGGGAAGCTCTTCCCGCAAAACTTGCACAGCACGACGTTCCCGGGCTCCACCGGACCGATATCCAAGTCTATAGGGGGGTCTTCAACTGGCATGCTCATATATGGTGACTCGAATTGTCCAATCATCGGTAACGGCATCGGCCGGCCCAGAATCGCGTCGCGGTACTTTAACGTGTCCAACGTGTGCGTGGTGAGGATGTGTCTCGTGAGTTTGCTCTGGTGCGGGAACGCGGCGCCGCAGTGTATGCACGGATATCCTCGCTCCCCCTCCCGCTCCTCGCGACCCCTACCGGACCCTTCGTACTCCTGCAACCACAAAAAAGAACATCAACTTCTTTTCTCTCTTGTTCCGTAACAAACTGTGTGCATTAACTCTACCACTACTTTCTAAATCGAGATGCATTTGATTTTTTTGGTTTTTCCAACTATCTAATTAAGAAGTTGACGCTCATTTTTGCCCAAAAAATGTGCAGGAGTGACCCGGGAGCCGGCTAATGCCTTGTTGTACACAACGGCGGGACAGCGCGGAGTTTCACGTACCAACGCAATATGGCCAAAGTTTAAATAAAATACTGCCCAAATATATATCAAACAAAATGAATGGATATAAAAAATGATGGCCAACAAAATGAAGGTCAACTTCTTGACAGCAAGGCATAGTACTCGATGTTGAAAACAGCGCAGCACATCAAACAAGCATGCACAGACACACAGACGCAACGACAACAAAATGCTGAACGAATCAACAACATAAGTTTACCCTCTGCCATCAATACAATACAACAACATCAACAGAATACATCGAATCGAATCTACTATGAGAAATAAACCAGTAAAACACTGATATTGAATTTAAAATAAACCATAATTCTATCTGTATTTTTTAATAGAAATGGAGTAAAAAATATCTGATTAAACTTTAGGGTGTGATCCTACCCATGAAACTGAACAACTGTCCTCAAGGAACATAAGTCGAAATATTAAAAAGAAAACTAGTCCTTACATACAAGGTGACTCGAGGCGCTGACACCATTTGTATGGGAGGGACATTTTTTTTTTTAATTTGACCTATGTTCCTTGGGTTTTGACCCAGTTTCATGGGTAAGATCAGACCATAAAGTTTAGTCAGCAATTTTTTTTACTCCCTGTATATGAGATTCTTTCAGATGGTTTCAGAGCTATTAATCATTTCTAATTTTGTTTAGATCACAATAACATCTCTGGCTTTTAAAAGTAATGAATAAGTTCAGCCTTAACTTTTAGGCGTAATAAAAAATAATCAAACAAATTGACTTTTGTATAACTTCATTATAATCTGAATTTCTTTGAAATAGGCACTTGAAACTTACTGACTCCATTTTAAAAAACTGTTTACTTTGGGACATTTAGTAATTTAAATACAAAAAAGTACAGAACTCATTTTTTTTAAGTTTCATAAATTAATTAGCTTTATCATGAGCATCATTTTCAAATTACTTGGACCTGACTGTCTATAAAACAATCTATACACATATCTACAGCATGCATTTTTACATTCATCAATGACAAAAATAAACTTTGGCATTCATAAATGATGGGCATATAATAAACACAATTTGTTATTCTTTTTACTATTATTTACTGAGGTTATTTACCAAATCTAACTCACTCAATTTAATAAAACATTTAAAATAAATAACTGCAAACAAACTTTCAATAAATAAAAAACTTTAAACATTTGCAGTGCGTTATAGATTTATGCGCATAACTTTTTACTAAAAACTGTTTGTAATAATTTAGTTAAAATAAATTATTTATCTTATTTGAGTCTGGTCAAAGATATTTGACAAATTGTGTTTTTATATAAGCCAACAACATATTTTTAAATATTTACATAACATACAAAGCATTCCATACTTACAGGTTCATGAAGCCGATAATCTGCAGATGATTCTCCGCCTTTCTCTTCGGTACTCCGTTCCCAGTCCACCTCCTTTTTTAAAGACTGAAACCAAACCAACAAATGAAACTGAAGGAATTATTCTAAAACAGTTTAGGGAAATAGGTATAAGTTTATGGTTGCTTCATTTTAAAGAGTGAGGTTATGTTGTGTCATTATTTTATCCAAATAAGAAGTAAAACTCCTTGGTTGCTTTGCTAGACATTAGTATAGTACTAACACTGGCTTCATAATGCAGAAAAAAATCAATATGAAAGCTATTTACTATTTTAAAAAGAAAAATGTATTTCTTTTATTTTAGCAAAAGGCTTTCAAATATTTTTCTAGAATTTCAGCCAGGATGAGAAAAATACTATGGAGTTTCTTTTTACATAGGTTCTGATTGCTTCAATTTAAAAAGTGAGATTATAAGGTATATTATTATCTTCAAATAAAGTAAAAACTTCTTGGTTGATACACATTAGTAGGTACTAACACTGGCCATATTAATCAAAAAAATCACTGTAAAAGCTATTTATTATTTTAAAAAGAATTTTTTTTTGCTTTTTATTGTAGCAAAAGGCTATCATCACAAATATTTTTCAAGCATTTCAGCTAGGATGAGACAAACAAGAAGATTCTAATAATAGATGTTATTATTTTATCTACTCACCAGGGGCACTTGTTGGACTGGAGGAAGGCCAGAAGGTCCTGCGATGGGTTCATTCCGGGGGCTGGATAGCGAAGGATGTGAAGGATGGACCAGTGCCGAGTGGTGGACCGCGTTTAGCACGCTCAGTCTTTGATCCACTGGTGAATACCTCGGACCCAATATACTCCCGCTGTGGCTGTTTATCGTCATGTTCAAGCCTGGAATTTCAAACGCATGCCACTATTACCCACTACAGTAAACCCAGGTTACAAACACTTTTATTTTTTGGTGCAGTTAAGTACCTAGTTTTCCATCGCGTATTTTTCAAGTATGATGCCATACTGTACATTAAAACTCTTTCAATCAAAAGATAACACTCTAGCCAAGGTTTATTGGCGATATCCATCTGCATATTCACTTAAAATCTTTTAAAAAATCGCAATATTTCAGAAAATCCGACTACAACCTACAACAGCAACAGCAACACAGGTCAACATTCAACAAACTTTTGACAGTGACATAACAACAACGACCTTGGGCCCTTGGGTAAACGTTTGGATACACTCAAGGGATACACGTTAGGATACACACTACACAGTTGTTGAAAATATTGATTTATTGTAAGTTCTTTTCAGTGGCTATTCTTTGAAATAATATATAAAAAGACATTCAGTTATTCGGTTTGATTACCAAAAGATAAATAAAGTACCTACTAGTGTCATATCATACTCTTTAGTGTGCAATCAATCGTAACACGGACACTAAATAAAGTATCCGAACATTGTTAGTCATTTGGCGGCATATTCAAAACTTTTGAATAGTTTGTAAGTTGCAAACCGCAATTAAAAATGCAATACCTAATCATGCAATAATTCTTGTTTTATCCTTACCAACATTGCTATCGTTTTGGGCTCCATTTGACCTTATTGACACTGCGTCGTCTTCCGGTGACGAGGGTCGCATCGGCTCGTCAGGGGGCTCATCCTTCGGTATGGGAGGGTGCGTCAATGTCGGCGCCTCAGGAGCTGTCTCGGGCCTAAACCGCCGCACCGATAGGAGGGGGGACATCCGGGGGGGTGAAGCTTCGGGTACTTCTCTAATATCTCGGGTTTCTCGCAAGTCCCGCGGTTCTCGATCCCGCGACTCGCGTAGTTCGCGCGCCTCTCTCGAGAGCGTCTCTCTGTGATCCCGCAGGTCACGAGGCTCCCGATGCTCGCGATGCTCTCTCGGTTCTCTTTCCCGGAAATCTCGAGGTTCTCTTTGTTCTCTGTGTGTTTCCCGCGATTCACGGGATTCCCTGTGACTTTCTCTGGAGGTATGGTTGTCTTTGTTTTCTCTATCGCGTGTGTCTTTGGACTGCCTGTCGTCTTTCTCCCGGGTTTCCCTATTCTCTAGTCTCTCGTGCGTTTCTGGGCACTCTTTGGTCGCGTCCAAAGGCTGACACTCCTCCATTGGTTCGGGGACGCTCCGCGAATCGATGCCAGCTGCGCTAAGCGTCGTCATTTCAGCTAGGCCTTTGACCTGAAATAGAAAGAAAATATGTCGAGTTAATAAAAATATAGCAGATAAAATATAAATCTCATAAAACTTCATCATTTTAGTTCTTGTTGTTCTTCTCTTCTTTTTCTCTTCTTCTTTTTGAATAATGTTTTAGGAACTTTCGAAGATCCTAGGTGTTAAAAGCACTACTTCTTCTTCTCGAGTCAATAGCAAATTTAAATTCTTGACGCCCAGAACGTGGCCACATCGATAGCCTTTTGGTTGGCGTCAAACAGGTCCTCCTGCAGAAGAGATAGGGCACGACACTACTGGGACTGGGAGATGACGTGGTCAACACAAAACGGACAGTATAATACAAAATACAAACCTGCAGACTCTCAGCAGTTTTGAGGAGAGCGGGCAACTGACAGTACTGGACGTTGACCTCGCCTTTGTACATGAAGTCCACCAGGGTCCGCAGCTCTGCAAGCCCCACGTCCTTGAGGATGACTATGGGGTGGCGCGAGGGGTGGTCGACGAAACAGCGACCGGAAGTAGGAGGAACACGCAGACAAAACTACCTACATAATATTCTGTACGAAAAAATATGTTTATATCCCACTCCACTCGTCACATAGGAGTAGCATAGGTACTAATTAATTTTATGGGGTTGGACGCATAATTTTTAAAAAGTATGTTTATTTTTTACAGCGGCGGGAGCTAGCTCAGACATGGGAAGTGAGCTATCCTAAGGTGGAACACCTCACTCGTGCAGCAACTGACTGGAGTATTCTAGCCAGTGCTGCACGACCGAGCAGTTCTGAGATGGGAACGTAAGACTTGACCTTGTGCCGAAGGTGCTCCCTCTATTTCATCATCTTGTTCATAAAAAAAAGTTCTGAGTCGACGATCTTTGTCTAATTCTGTTTAGAACATTTTCTGTCCCCGTATAGTATGGACCCCTATAGCAGGATGGTAAGATAACTGACCTTGTGAGCCCTAATGGAAGCACCTCTCGTCGTGCAGCAACTGACTGAATACTAAGCAGGCTGCATACTACCAGCAGGTTTTTCTGATGATTGTGTGAACAAGAAGACTGACCTTGTGAGCCCTAATGGAAGCACCTTCGGCACAAGCAAGCGTGACGTCCACCAGGCTCTCGTCGTGCAGCAACTGGCTGAATACTCCCAGCAGGTTGCTCTGATGATTGTTCCACCTTAGGCAATAGTGCTCACTTCCCATGTCTGAGCTAGCTCCCGCCGCTGTAAAAAATAAACATACTTTTTAAAAATTATGCGTCCAACCCCATAAAATTAATTAGTACCTATGCTACTCCTATGTGACGAGTGAGTGGGATATAAACATATTTTTTCGTACAGAATATTATGTAGGTACCTATTCAAATTTTTACTTTCATAATATAAGATATAGATACAATACATGAATATGTTATGTAATATCACAGGTTGCACTAATGATCGTAGATAATAAATGCATTTCAGGCGGTCCGATTATTAATTACTGATTACCTATACCTACTTATTTTTTAAAGATTTCTTTTTGCCTCCATAAACCTCATTTTATGCATATGACGTCACAATCAATAATATCTTAATAATAAAAATTGCCATCAGTGCGATTTACGATCGATGTCTTGTCTTTTTCTGTCTTACAACGTGGTAATTATTAAGCTGCCTTGTACTTATTTCCTTCACTTTATGATCGATATTGTTTAAAAATTCATATGCAAGCTGTTCTCTGCATGCCAGAAAATCAAATATCGACTCTATTCTAAATTTTGTGCTACTATGTAGAAAAAATTATAGCGTTATTGTAAATTATAGCTAATTACATCAATCGGTGAGTTAATTAATAAGAAATTAATTTGATTGAATCTTTCAATCCTGTTCTTGTACGATTGTGTTGGGTATTTTAAGTTTTAATAAATTATAATATTTTATCTCCACTCAAGTGAATTTCTCTCATAGATATTTTTAACCTATGGAATACAAACAACTTTCACCAGATTTTTTTCAGGAAATGAAAAAAACATAATACTTTTACATACAGAATGACCACCTCGATCAGAAAGTATAGAAAAACAAAAAAAAAATTTGGGTACTGAAAGAATTTCCCGGTGCAAGTTTTACAGTTTCATTGACTGACCACAGTTTCTGGTACGCTGTCCCTTACACCCATAATATGTATCAAAAGATTAAAAAATATGCTCATAACCTTAACAAACGCGCCGAATATAGTTAATTTATTCATAGACATTTTCAGTTTAACTCAAAAATATTTTTCTTTTCATTACGAAAAGACACTGAAATTTTCATGGTACAGTCCAACGCACATTATCAGTAAAAGCCTTGATAGAAAACTAACCTGACTTGCATAAGAATGTTGCTGATATAGTATTTAACGCCGATTTGTGAATGACTGTAACTATATTTTGCGCGTGTATATTTTGCAGTCATATACATACCAACCTTGCTTGATCACTTACGCACGGTAGTGTAAAGGACCGTTTTCAACATCCTAACATTTAGAAGAAGAATACTTCTTAGGTATGTACAAAAACTTGTAAAACTAACGTGATAACGATTATGTTAAGTATTAATCTGTAGTTATTGATTTAATTTTACATTAAAAAGAATTATCACTCAACAAAATATTATACTAAGATTAGGTAATATCGATTGGCAATTAAGGTAACTTAAACCTGAAAAAATCCTAAAAAATATTCAAATCGATCCAAAAAAGGCTATTTATGCCTAAACACTTTAAAATGTTATTTATTTTGTAACAAGGATCTTCTCACCATGTCGAGGAAACATTATTACTTTTTTTTTTAAATATTTTTGCTCTTGCCAAGCTCACCCCAATGACTATGCAATGGCACTAGCATTCCCACACACAGGCTGTAAAAAAAAACTTCTAGTTTTATTCAGTCATCCACTTGGGTTACTTAAAACATTGGGTTACCCAAACTTGGGTTACTCAAACTTGGGTTACTTTAAAATGGGTTACTCAAATTATATTTTCATTAAAAAAAACTCAAAGTGAACATTGGGCCCGATTCGTAACCATCAAAGACTTAACTAAATCTCAACTAAAATTATTGCCATCCCGTTCTCTTCTCTCGTGATAGAATGTGACAGGTATGGACTTATATTAGTTAAGTCGCGTATTTTGCAACCACCACGAACTGCTACCAGTGAGTAGTCTGAACGGAGCTTAACTTACACGAGCTGCACTCAGTGGAGCTCTTATCAGCACCAGGCCTATTTTTTACGTGCATCGGTTCACGTGTGATTAAATCCTTATCCTTGATTTTTTACTCATTCTCTACCTAAGTAATGATTGAAATTACTGCACAAATATTCGATCTAGTCATTTACTCGTGTAGGTATTTTAGTTATTGGTTATTTATATGTTAAATTGCGTTATTAAACCATAAACTTGATGATCTCAGCTCGGACCATAAACTAATGGTAGCAAGTAGTTGCAAAAATCACGACTAACTAATATAAGTCTATACCTGTCATTTTCTATCATGACAGATCAGAAAAGGACGGCAATAATTTTAGTCAAGATTTAGTTAAGTCGTGCTCTCAACGAATCGCTAGCTACTTATATTCTAGCCTTAGAATTACCCCCGGACTTGGCACGTGCTCGTGCGATGCTGGATTGGAATCACGGAGATTAGAATAGTACCCTAATTCTGTCCCAATCCCAAAGATGTCTTATAGGTCAAATCAAGGGAAGTTCTGGGAATCTCGCAGCGCTATACTAACCGAGCGTAGCAATGATGAAAAATTAACTCCAAAATGCACTCGTTGGTAAAAAATGTGCACGTTGGTCAAGTAGTAAGTGCTTATTCATTCCGATAACGAATGTCAAGCAACCAGCACCGTGGCTAGGCATGGATGGGTGACCGGTAGTAGTATTGTGCGTGCTTCGAAAGACACGTTTAGCCGTTGGTCTTGGTTAGTATCGTTTACGTTAGTCATTAAGCTATGTCAGTCAGACGCCATTTGACGGCTTGAAAACTTTGACAGCTGGGTTGGCCACTATAACCTGAGAAAAGTCGAATCTAGGATTGAGTTTGGTTTCCCTTCTGGGTTGCGGAGTTCAGATGGCAGTCGCTCTCTGTAAAAACCAGTATCCTTGTTCAATCCCCTAGATTAGGTACAAATTCGGGAAAAGGCTACCTAGTAAGATGATGATGGGCAGAATCCCATTCCAGCGGTGGACCAGTGGAATACTGTAGCGCTGGTATATAGTAACTCACCAATCATTGGCTACGATTATGGCCGTTACTCCTTATTCTAGATTCCAATTGCGAAATTTTATATTTTACCAAAAATTCAAAGCAATTAAATTTACTTTGTTAGTTACAACATATTTTAACCATGCCATCATTAATTTATAAATACAGTGATTTCATATGAACAGGAAAATTGCTGATTGTCTACCTACATAATATAAGTGTTTATTTATAATAAATGATTAATTATTTTATATTAGTTATCTGCTAAAAATCATAACAGTGAAACAAAAGAGTGTCATCAAATTGATCACAACTTGATCCATGAGGTTATAGTTTGCTTACTCTACGCTATGCAAAACCGGAAATAATTGGTATAATTACCACTAAGTAAAAGGTTAGGTACTAGTCAAGATTTTTGATTCCTAAATAGGTACCTACATGCCTGAATATAACTACATATAAACTTCTCGATACAGAAAACAATGTTACGTTATTACAACAAATAATAACGTTATCATTATCACTACAATTCCCGTAAACGCAGCGCTGCGAATGCTACGATGATCGTATCTGAAGGTCTCATGCGGAACTTGTACAAAACACCCAGTATTATAGTTCCCTATTACGTATAGTTTCGCACCTAGATGCGCGGAGATAAATATAGTCATAAACTCGTAATACTACTTAAATGTAGGTGGCGCGCGCGCACACGCGTGAGTTAGGGTTGCCATCAGTGCGGGATTATTCCTAATGGTTTTCATTTGACGTTCTCTATTTTGTTTCACATCTATTTCTTTTTTGATTAAAATAATTCTCAATTTTTAATTATTTAAAAAACAATTCAATTTTTTTAAATAATCTTTGTTACAGTTTTATGGTAGGTACAATGATTTGTATATCTCCATGTCGTATAATGATTAAAATCATTTCGCTTATAACTGTTGAAAAATACTAATATGTTCGTTACTTGATCCATGGTTCGTTCGACAAATAAAACTTAAATTTGAAATCTAACAAAAATGTTGTAAATTATAAGAGCACATCAAAGCTATGAAACAATTTAATTTAAATAAAATTAAAATGATAAAAACGTAACTATAATGGTCGTCTGTATTGTAGATAGAATTGAAATTTAGTCGTGCTCATCTTTTGTTTGGGTGACATTTTCGACCTAAGATGTAGTGTGTTCTCCTTTTAGAATCGAGACAAACTGAATTTTAAATTCTTTTGCCACTCTGACGGCGTTAGCTGTGATGTTATAGAGGTACTCCACAGTATTAAAAATTAAAACTGTTATATACATGAATCTGCACTTTTTTTCTCACGCAGCTGGCATGGATGCGCGTGCGGCGACGGTGCGGCCGCGACGCAGTCAAGATCAAGGGCGCACCATTGCGCAACAGTTGGCGGCCGGCGGCGTCCAGCGTCGTGATGTCATCCCACTGTGCAGTGCATTCGAGTTTGTGAGCTGCTATGTACACTACCACTTATTATACATAAATATCTAACTAATTTTATAGAGAGGAAACTTAAATTATAAAATTCTAAAATAAAATATATTAAACGTAAATCTGCACAATATTTCCTTGCGCGTATGGCAAGGATGCGCGTGCGGCGCAGTCAAGATCAAGGGCGCGCCATTGCGCAACAGTTGGCGGCCGGCGGCGTGCAGCGTCGTGATGTCATCCCGCTGTGCGTTCGTATTTGTGAGCTGCTATGTACGCTACCTACTACTTATATACCTCTCTAATATTATAAAGAGGAAAACTTTGTTCGTCTATTTGTTACCGATACCGGTAAACTCAAAAATAACTAGATCGAGTTTTTTAAATATTTCCACACTTTACTGGAGTAACTTATGCTTTTCCCGCTGAAAATTATAACATTTCTAAGTACGAGAAAAATCATTCAGCCAGTGTTTTACCGCGGTCCAGGAAGGCGATTACGCCTGAACGGCAAGATTGATTTATATTTGATTAAAAAAAAAGAAATGCAAAAAGATTGTGGGCATAAAAATAGATAATAACGTTTTTGAGGAAGAATATTTGTGATTTCTTTCAGCCACAGTGGAACCGCGGTACAGAAACCTAGTATTTCATATAGGTACCTGTAGATATGTCTACTTAAATATATAAGGACAAGGATGCCACTTTTATGATCCGTGTGAATTTCGTTTACATTGTAAAATTACACGTGGTCCTTAATGAAATACCTATCTCTCTATCTATCCGAATTTTCTATTTCTCGTAGCACCAAATTAATGTAGAGTCGATTGTTATAGGCCGAAAAGCGGTAAATTTCGTTGATGCTGCAGATGAAGTTGTTGTTCCTAGATTATAAGCGGCTTCTGCATCTACCGTCGTTCCCCCTCCCGTTATCCTCTCCCCTTCCCCCAGCGTTCGCGCATCACGCACGTAGTAGAAGATGAATGTAGAGTCGATTGTATTGTATTGAGTCGGTAGTGGGTTAATTTTGCCTGACGCTGCAAACATAAACTTGTTCCTTGACTATATAAATAGTCTCTGCGTTTATGTTTGACACACCTCCCTCCCCCTAGGTACCTTTTTCTCTCTTGCCTGCGTCCGCGCATCACGCACGTTGTACAAAATGAATGTACAGATTGTAGAGCTGATTGTAATTTGTCGGTAATCGGTTGAATTTGCCTAAAATTCCTAGAGTTTTCGACCTAGAGACTACGAAAATGGCCTTGGCATCTATGTTCGACACACCCCCCTCCCGTAACCTTTCCCTTGCGTCTGCGCATCACACACGGTGCAGAAAGGTCGCGCACGCGGAACGGCTATTTTTACTTTTTTTGATCGCACCACTAGCCTATACATATGGGGTTTTAGATTATTATTAGTCTGATTGACTTACATGTACGAGTATATCATTTACATTGGTCATTAGAAGTATTTTTGTGCAATAGTTGGCGTCATCAGATCTAACAATATAATCAATATTATAATGTAAAAGGTACGCATGTCAAAATAGAAAGAGGAAATGTCTTTGTATCGAAAGTAATTTTCTCATATTACTTCCCACCGATTTTCTCAAAACAACCGATCACATACAGCAGCATTCGAAAGGAAAAACATTGTATGTACCTACTTATACTTTCATTGATATCCATGCTTTGTCATTATCTTTTAATCTAATATATAAACTAGAGCTAAATATTTTAAGCATAAAGCTATGCCTCTAAATATGACATCATAAATAATGAAATATATATTATTAGTAGGCGCTCAGACAGGTTACTATAAATATTTAATTGTAAATAATTACGATGTTTTTTTTTTACTTTTCAATGATATCAATAAAACTGTAACTTCTTCGCCTTCATATTTCGGACTCTAAATTATCCTGTAAAAATGATCAAATGGAGTTGCAATGTTATCCCCTCGAATCGAAGTGCAATATTTACTGATAAGGAGCTGGTTACTATAGCCATATGTGACCTTCAGCCCACAATAGGCGGCTAGAGCTAAAGGAGTGGACATATGACAATGCAATATATTGTATAGATATGCATAACATATGTTAGGTACTGGGTGTAGATACATATGTTGTCAATATCATCATCGCCTAGGAGTGTCTCATCTTTTGAATCCGGTTAGTATCGGCAGAATATTAGCTCTAAAAGTAATTGCATGAACACGAGGTAAGTAATAAATAACATACTTACATTGTAAAGGATGTAAAATAGTTTGTTGTTACGTAGTAATAAAATCAGTTGCTTACATAACAATAAGGGTTAAAGAACTTGCAAGGTCGTTCAAGATGTTGATACGGAAGATTTCAACAGGATTATTATTTTTTTGTTCCTTTTGCCTCCCAGTTTTAAGAGTTTTCTAGTGACCAATAATTTCAATGATATAAACTTTAACGCATTTTTCCTCCTTGTTTTAAAAAATAAGTAACTTATCGCAGGGAATATTATTATTTAAAAAGAAGTAAGTATACAAAGAATCTATCTGCGTGATGCCAAAATAGAATTTTGAAGACAATTACTGGATATTACTGTTGCTCTACCTGTGTCTAGCTATAGCTAGGTATAGACGTTTGAATTCCAAAATTAAATATTCTTTGTCGAGTGACATGTTTTTAATTGCTAAGTAGACTATTCCTAAAATTAGAACTAAATGTACAATAAGTACCTAAGTATTATCAAACTTTAAAGACGTTTATTCTTTATACCAACTTGTCATAATGCCTTATACTCGTATCGTGAAGTGCTTATATTTCAATGCGACATTTCTCATCTCGTCACCCTCCTCGTCATCGTCACTAGATTTACATTTATTATTGTTTTTATACTTATAACGCCTTGTGTTTTTCTTTTACAAATAGGTTTAAGAAAAAGTTTTTAAACCAACAATAGGACTAGCATGTACTCATAGTACAAAAGTCCTCCAACACGAGAAAAAAAACTTAGTTTCATATAAATCTGCCCTCAGAAGGAAAAAAACCATAACTCCATCCTAGCATGTTCCGCGTAAAATGCAAAAGACTTTCGACGATCATAACTTTTTGACAAATAAACTTTATCGGGTACAGGTTTTTTTAAAAGGAAGCATTTTAATTCTTTTATTTTTTAATTTGCATAGCTTTTGCTTTTTTTGAATAGATTATTTTATTTTAATGAAAATGTTTTTTTCGCTAGCATTGATTAGTGATTTTGTACAGTAATACGAAGGAAAAAAACCATAAGTGCAAATCAATCCATACTAATAATACAAATGCAAAATTAACTTTGTCTGTTTGTTGTTCTTTTACTCCTAAACAGCGGGACAGATTTAGATGAAATTTGGCATGGGGATTTGTGTTAACCTGGCATCGGACATAGGCTACTTTTTACCGCGGGAAAACACTTCATTCTCATAAGAAAACTCATTTGACGTAGGTGAAACCGTAAGCCAAGCACAAAAGCTGGAAACCCACTAACTCACTGACTGATTGACATAATTGTTCTAAAAGTTGTGTATGAAAAAAGTGCGCAGGTACTTCCGGTGAGTATGGAAAAAGTCCGAAATCTTCAAAAACTGCTCCTCATCATAAAGTGACCCTACGGCCTGGCAAAACTATAGGTGATAGAGAGATGGTTCTCGAACTAACTTTAGAGCACACCCTGGTCAAATTAACTTCGAGGTGAAAAAAATCCAAAATGGCGGAAAACAAGATGGCCGCCATACAAAATAAAAAGACAAATATCTCCGAAACGGTTAGAGATAGAGGGGAGGTGCTCAAAGAAATGTCATAGAGGGTGATGGGGGTCAATTGCTGGTGGTCACGAAAATCCAAGATGGCGGATCCAAAATGGCGGCTTACTTTGTAAAGTTGCTCCGATCCGGCTCAAAATCGATATCTGGGGGTATTTCGGGTTATTGATATTATTTTTATGGATTGTTTTGTGATTCTGACATTTTTCAAGATGGCCGCCATACTAAATTTTGTTGATAAATCATGTATTTCATTTCATTATATCGCAGAATCTATTGCAGGTTGGTTGCTAGTTTCTTTTAAGCTATTGTAGTTGTAGGTGTGTGTTAGGACAAAAAATGTGTTTGTCAAAAATCCAATATGGCGAAATCAAGATGGTGGCCGGGAGTAAAGTTGCTCCGTTGAGGCTCAAAATTGATGTCTGGGAAGTTTCGGGGTCACTGATTTTAGATTTCAAGTTTGTTTTGTGTTCAATACAAAAATTACTTTCGGCACGCGGGCTGCTTTAGCTGCCCACGCACCACGCCCTGAGCAGGACATCCGGAACGCGGGCTGCTTTATTTGCCCGCGCAAAACGCACTCCACCAGCACACCGGCATGTGGGCTGCTTTAGCTGCGCATCGGCACGCGGACTGCTTTAGCTGCCTTAAGCAACCGTAAGCAGGCCACGGAAGCGAAGGGGCGTAAGTTCACACTCGTGGTAACCGCATTAGCCATCCTGTGGCTCAAGTTAGCTTGTTACCGTACAGATTTTCACCTAAAGGTTACCTGGCAGAAATTGCAACCTTAGCAATAAGGCCGCCTATGTTGTATTTTTATTATGTTGTTTTTGTATTATTGTGTATTTGTCTCCTTAAGTGCAATAAAGTATTTTGTATTGTATTGTATTGTATTTTTTACGCGACCAATGTAAACTTACACCCGTCACCTACAGAGCCTGACGTGGTTGCTTGAAGTCAACAGGCAGAGTGGGCAGCGTAATACGTACGGCTTGATGAACAAAATAAAGTAAACTGAATTTTTGCTCTGGAGTTAGCCAGGCAATGATAATATGGGTGTTTTGCTCGCGGAAACCTCATTATTACCACTCACATCCTTTTGAGGTCAAGTCAAGCCTACATTCATATACAAATTAATTGTTTCGGTCAAACCATGTGCATCATGCAACTCACATCGCCTAATACTTCCAAAAATGAAAGATTTTGGTAATTCCGTGTGAGCAGTGTGAGACGGCCGCGCTTTTACGAAATTCAAGTACTTATAAATATATACATAACTATAAATATCATTACAAATATTGTACTTGTGTTTTTTTGAAACATCATATACGAGGGAAAAAAACCATAACTGCCAAGTTTTTGCACTTATGGTTTTTTTTCTTCGTATAGTATAGTCTTAAAAACCATAAGTGTTGGAGTTGTGGTTTTTTTGCTTCTGAAGTGCACTTATGGTTTTTTTTCTTCTGATGATAGGTGAAATACGTAACTAAGTGTGTAGTTATGGTTTTCTAAATTGGACATTTATTGTTCGATTTTAACCATTCCTAGACAGAAAAATAGGTCTGTTTTTAAATATGAGGAAACAATAAAAAAGTGGATTTCACTAAAACCTGGAGTTATGGTTTTTTTCCTTCTGAGGGCAGAAATGATATAGACATGCTGCAACTAAACACAGAGTCGTTTCTCTAAATTAAGTACACCTAAAAGATATTAAATTCTATCTACGTTACTCCGTATAACATCAGAATTTTTATATTACGTAGCAAAATATTCAATTTCCAAAACATTGAGCACAAATTTTCCGCAAGTTGTGGCGATGTTCACGCTCTTACAACATATAGGTTAGTTTTAGGATGTGTGACCGCGACCTTACATTACACGCGCAGCAGTTCGCACACTGCGTGGGGATCAAGGTCGCTAAATAACGCATATGTATACACGTAACTACACTTACAGCGTACACGTTCGCACTGAGCTCGCGATATCTTTGAACAGTTGCCTACCGATTGGCGCAACTACGTAATAAGCAGAGCGGACATCCGGCAGGCTGCACGCGTGGAGATCCCTGCGAGGATTCAGCAGGTGGAAAACGAGATAAATTTTAAAAAAAACGAACATAATCATTTTGCATAGTAGGTGTGCCTAGATACTCTACAAACGCGGAGGCAAAATAAAAAGAAAATATACAGCCTGTAAAATGCAAACGCGTGGGAGTGATGAAAAGAACAAAGAAAGTTTCAGATCATTTTCTCCGGGCATACTGTAGAAGTCAGTAGGAAGTCGAACCGATCGGCTGACCACCCATTACTACTGCAGCAATTTATATTTATTACATAATCTATATTTACCTATATAAAAAAAATGATTAACATTATAAAATGTTCTTTTAATGACGTAAGTAAAAGCAATAATAAAAACACAATTTTCAGATTTCAGAATAAATGTGCCCGTTAAATATGCATAGTAAGTTGGTCAGAATGTTCAGTTATGCATATGTACATTGTAGTCTGATGAAAAGCAATATATCTACCTAATTTAAAGTTACAGGAAACGGTCGCTGACTATTGTATCTATACGTACACAAATGTAGATAGATGCAGATAGGCGCGACGCGACCGCAAGGTCGAATGCAGCCGATTTTTTTTAGCGTACCTACATAACTTTTTGTTCTTATTTCGAACGTCTTTTTTTATGATCAAACCAGACTCGTTAGTGCAAAGAAATACTCCTTCAAGGAAATGCAACGAAACTGAATCATTATGTTAGTATAATTTCGATTCAAATCACTGTTAGGGTACTTAGGACGTTACGAAGGTGCAAACAAAGATTACATAGTTATAGCTTTTGTTTCTAGGCTTTGCAATATTAACTCTGCATAACTACCTAAGTCTCGCTTCATCAATTTCATAATTCCTTCATACATGCATGTCTGGGAATTCAAGTGATTTTAACCTTCCCTTCTTCGATAAAGTGTAGTTTGCAAGTAGAGCGTACTGCAGGCTGCGCGCAAATGTTTTGTGCTGATCCTTCTCTATTGCGATAACAGTTTTGGAAGCGCAGTAGTAATTTGCATCACATAGGTGTATAGTATCTACTTAATTTTTCCTCACCTTGACATGATAAAAGTATTACTTAATTTAAATCCACTTTTATAGGCATCATGACGCCTATTTGCCTTACGGAGAAGATAGAGCAACAAGCTCTACGCCTGCGGTAAATAATGAGAAAATATTATTCAAAAAGTTTAACAATTTTTTTTTGCTTTTTCATTGTTTATGATCGCTTTGGGTACCTTGAGACAAAATGCCTAGGCATTAACGTATATTTTCCCTAGATAACTATATACAAACACAAACGCGCAGTTGAAGCATGCGTTGCGCCCACGCACGTTTTTGCGCAAAACGCCGTAGGTAAATGTATCGCACGGACATCGTTGCTATAAATCCCTGTTTATTGTTCGACAAACCATGTCACGGTGCGCCTGTGACAGTCGCAGATCCGATTTATGCTGTATCGGTGGTGAAACAAGATGTATTGCTCCAAATTTCTAGCATACGAGCTGATGCACCTACAGGCTGTGGTATTAATAGTTGAGTGATACCTGGATACGATCGATCATACATCCTAACCTTATCTATTCTGCCATTTTAAATTAAGTATTTTTTACAGATCTACACTTTTTATTTGTTTATTCAATTGACTTCGATTACCATAATTATCAATTGAATCCAAAAATGTGTCATTTTGGAGAAGAACTCATCAAAATGAAAAAGTTGTTGAGGGCTTCTGAAGACAAGACACTTTAGGTTTAAAAAAATAACAGGTACTGTGCTGCTGAACTTTAGTTTACTTCCATGCTGGACTGGGAGCGATAGAAAAGCATAGAATGTGCCAGCTGCATCTCCTCCCGGGCATGCTGTAAAAACCAGCTAAGGGATTCGAGGGTTTCAGTATTTTGTAATTTAGGTGATAGGCTGACAACCGGTCACTACAGCAATATACTGACAGATCTATCTGAAACAACCCTCAAAACATGTCAAACGTGGCGGAACGACCTTTGTTTGGGTCGTTGACGCTCTGCCTACCCCATTAGGGATAAAGGCGTGATTTATGTATGTATTTATGTATTTATGAACTTTAGTTGAAGAAAATATGAAAAGAAAAATATTGCACAGATGCAAAGTGAAACCACCATATAGGTGGCCACCATACTATTAGCCAACCAGATCAAGAATGTCATAATTTACTACGAGTTGTGGAACGCCGTCGTAGCATATTATTCAGCTTCGTAGAAGTTGGTAGAATACGCGCTTTATATGTGAATTTAGCATTTTGTGTTGCAAGCGAGATGATTCATTTATTTTAAAGCAATGGTTTTTAAATAGACAATCAAGAAGTCGAAGTACTACCAACAGTTATCCCGTATGCACTTTAAACTTTAGAATTTATATTTTAAAATGGACCGTGCATCCAAGCCCTTATTGGTATTTTTAGATTAACAACATTTTGTTTATAATATAATGATAAAGATTATCTATACTTTATTGTATCATCCCCTACAATGGACTGAAAGTTATACTCAGAATAGGTAATATCCTAACCTTTTTTTCCATAGGTAAGCGAACCGCTTACAAAACTTGCTTATCGTTATAAATGCCGGCCCCTTAGTCTAGTCTTAGCCTTAACTTTTAAAGACAGGTATTAGACAGAACCTAGATTTCTTTCGTAGAAAGTTATTCTAGTGGTCTGAATTTGTATGCAACAGACATTTTAATCGATGACTTAGAAGACGAGTGAGAATTTATAAATTCCTAGTCTATAGCTGTATTGAAAGCGTTACTAAAATAATGGCATTAGTTGAAAAAAAATAGGATTTCCAATAAGATAATTTTACTCATAATATATAACAGTACCCATTCATGATGACGTGTACGTTTTGGACAAACACAAGCACTAAATTGATCATCATCATCTTCCTAGCCTTTTTTCCCCGTATTTGACGGGGTCGGCTACCTAATCTAGGGGATTGAACGAGGGTACTGGTTTTTACACAGAGCGACTGCTATCCGACCTCCGCAACCCAGAAGAGAAACCAGACCTAATCCTAGATTAGGTAACACACAACCTTTGAATTTCTTCGTTTCTTTCACTACACCATCCGGGCTCTTTACTTACAAGCACTAAAATGATAATAGTGTTATATCATTAGTGTAAAAGATATTGGATCTAACATTATTGATGAATAGTTCAGAAAAAACTTATTACCTACTTGTATAGCTCCACAAGCATTAAAATATTTTCTTTTATTCATATCATATGAAATATAATATTTCTAAAAGGATATTTATTTTAATTCAAAACTTTCCCACGATCAATAAAACATATAAGTGCTAAATTTAAAACGTCGGAGATAAAGAATTTTTATTTATAAAAAAACACAGGCACATGCATTATTTATATTATAGTATTCATTAATATTTTACGTGTAATTTAATTAAATTGGTAAATCACACCAATATTATAAAGGCGAAAGTTTGTGAGTGTATGTTTGTTACTTCTTCACGTTTAAATTGCTGGAGCGATTTTAAAAGTAATTATTAAAAAAATCGCAATTTACACTTTTTTTTAACGCAGTTTACGCTTATTTAAAAAATCGCAGTTTACGCTTTTTTTAACGTGTTTTTACCTGCGCTTAGTGCGTTTTCCCAAGGAGATAAAACTTTGTTCCCATGTCAACGATTCTCGTAAGCATACTTCCACGGAATGTAGATTTCTTATGGTGAAACTTGGATTAAATTTATCGATAAGGTTAAAAACGAACACTTTTCACTTCATGACATAAGTATATTTTATGTTATTTAAAACACCTACAAGATCAATCGACGCTAACGAACGTCGGGAGGAATGCACGAGTCTAGCAAAAACTTCTAACATATACCTACCTATAACAACCCGCAGACAGACCAACCTTTTTTTTTCTTTTTAGTCTGAGATTTTTTTAGTCTGGCGCGTCAAACCTGTCTGCCTAGCCGAAATTAGGCAACGCGTTACCTAACTAAAACTTCACCAGTTTTATAGCAACTTTTAATTTCAGTTAATTTTAGGTTCATATTGGCACTGCAATGCTTGGTTCGTTTACGTAATAGTATTCTAAATACACAGCTTAAAAAAAATATACCTTCTTCCTTATTGTTAATGTCTAAAATTAAGTTTTTTCGCATAGCTTTTACTGTTTTAACCAATTAAGTACGAGTAGGTACTTACATTTCATTAATCTGTAAAAAAATTACTTCAAATTTGTAACAGTACAAAAAGACATTATTTGATACCAATCCGCGTCATCATCCATCCATTTTATTCTGGGAAATTCATGATGGGATTCCCAAATTACTGGGACAAAAAATAGATAGGCAAGATATTAGGGCAACCATTACAATGTTTTTTATTACTGACTGACGTGCTATATTTTTTCACCACATTTTTAAACTATGAGTTCAATCGCAATAAATAACAGTTGCGGTAAATGGAAAAACTTGAATGAGGCCTGAGAGAAGTAAATACAAACTATGCCAACTTTACGTATATAAATAAATATTATTAAAGCTAAGTATTATCTGATTTACTTATAGGGAAGGGAGTTCATTAAGCATAATATTGATATTTGTTCTTTTAAAAGTGTATGGAGCGACGACCCAATGCATACTTATTAACTAATAATTAACGATTAAAAATATTTTACTTTCATTTTAACTAACAAAACAGAATTTTAAATAAACAGCAAGCACGAAAGTTAGCTCAAAAATAATTCATGTTTCAATCATGTTTTTTTTACGATTGAGGCACATTTTTAGCTTATCAAAACTATATTTTTACTGTAGATAATCAGTGCAGTTGGTAATAAAAACGGTATAATTAAAAGCAATAATGAATAAAAACTGATTCTATGTTGCAACGGCATGTTTTTATTTTCTTTATTGGCCAAAAAGTATAGACCAGGGGTCTTCAACCCGCGGCCCGCGGGCCGCATGCGGCCCGTGGAGCCTTTGCTTGCGGCCCGGCGGGTCAGGCGGCACCACTTTTAACTATCTAATTTTATTTTTATTCCTTTGAATTTTGAAATTAAAAAATACTTTCAGTTTAGTCTAGTACCTTCTCTCTTACTCTCTTTGCATCGATATCGCTAATAGTTATGAAATGATTTCATTCTACCTATACACGGAAATCTTACAAATATTATAAAATTCGATAGTTTGGATGTTTGAAAGTTTGGATGTTTGTTGGAAGGATCGGGATAAAACTTGGCACACGTATTGGTTAGGATCTGGAATAGGACATAGGCTACTATTTACCACGGAAAAACCTTCATTTCCACGGGAAAACTCATTTAACGCGGGTGGAAAGCTAGCAAAAGTTGGTAAAACACAAACAAATACGCGTACAAGTAATAAATTTTTTAAATAATTATAATTTTTTTTTTTCTTAAATTGCGGCCCGCCAAAAATTTTTTAAGGAAATTTGGCCCGTGGGGTCAAAAAGGTTGAAGACCACTGGTATAGACTATTGATAATGGGTTAGCTCTTGACTCCAGTCTGGGTCAAGGACGACACAGACAGAGTCGACGATGGAGCGAGCTCACCCAGAAGATGCACAGTCACTCTAACTTTGAAGTTGATGGCTACTTATAGGCATTGTACTTATATGCAACCCAGAAATCGCGCTTATTGATTTTATAATGAATCTCTACGTCCTAAACCAAAGTTTTTCACATAGTTGACAAAAACAAAAGAAAAACATAGTCGATTATTTTATAATAATAATAATTATATTCAGAATATTAGACTCTAAATATTTAAGTGAATTAGTTTCGCCCTGTAATAATGTTGTTATTGTGTTGTGGTTTTCAAGTTTTCTTAGTAATAATTAATTGTTTGTTTTTTTTTAAAACATAGAATGTGCCAGCTGCATCTCTGCCCGGGCATGCTGTTAAACCAGCAAAGGGATTTGAGGGTTTCAGTGTATTGCAATATAGGCTGACAACCTGTCACTACAGCAATCTGTAATAACCCTCAAAACTTGTCAGACGTGGCGGAACGACCTTTGTTTAGGTGCGTTTTTGCTCTACCTACCCCATTAGGGAACAAATAAGTCATGATTTTATGTACGTTGAAATACAGTACTACCTTATATTAATATTCTGTGACAGTGTCTATAGATGGGTTTAATTTTTTTATGTCATCACGACAATCGCCCCCTTTAACCGTTATCCGCTATACAAATGTCAGTTGAAGCGCAAGCGTATCGCGTATCTCGTTTCCCGAAGTCCGAGATTAGGTTATCAAATTTTTTTATCAATGCACCAATTCGCGCGGAGTTATCTAGCAGTGCACTCAAGGGTAAAGTCTGCGCCTGCGCACCCGGACGTGAGACGATCGTGCGAATATTTCGTGAGTTTGCGTGTAGGCGCACACCGTGATTATGATGTCGCGTTGTCGCCGTAAGATATGCTATTCCGTTACAGTACTAGGAAGTATTCAGCTTGGAGTAATTATTGCTAGATAAGTAGGTACTCGGTTACTAGCTTACAGCTTTTTGAGTCGCCTTATGAAACGGGTAATTTATTCGTTTTTCAAAAATAAGTAAGTATAATATGCTTATTATAAAATACAGGTTTCAGTTTCAGTTAAAGTTGCTGTTTCGGTCTTCTGAATAAAAGCTGATACTTATGGCACACGACTCATGGCACGCACATACCTATCTAAAATAATCATGTGCGAAAATGGGTGATTTAGGTATGAAAACCATTTCATACTTCGTGTGCCTACTCTATCGCTTAATTATGCAATTACATGACTTCTTAGCAAACATTAGAGAGCATCACATGATCATGATCGCTTACATTAGGAAACACAACAAATCATAGGTTCACCTGCCTGACCGCGACATAGCAATACCTAGACCGCTATTGTAAGCTAACTGCACATGTGTGCGTGTGCGCCTGCGCATGCTAGTGTGCGTAAGTCGGCGGCAGATTTTTCGATAGTAGATATACCTAGTTGCTATGCCCGAAATATATTTGTATGCACGCGGATGGATTTCTCGTCACCGCGGCGGCGCGGGCGCAGACGCGACGCGCAAAAAACTGTAGCTTAATGCTAATTACCGACCAGTTTAGCTCAAACTGAAACCTAGGCATTATAACGTTTCATTATGGTTTTTTTTTTCTATTTCGTATTTATGTTATGTATGCTTGTTAAAATACATTAGTATAGGTATAGAAACAAACGTTAGCAGATTGATAGGATACATTTTTTATACAACTTATTTTTCTTGACAATAGGATATTATGACTCATATTATTTTACGACACTGACTATGATGTTGCAGTGACGTGATAACCAATTAAGCATTAAAATGTACAGAATATACCTATACGACTTAACAATGCTAACTATAATACGTCATTATAATATTATGTAATACATATGTCATATTTGCACATAATAACGTGTCACACACATTTTTTCCCTTAGGAATGAGTTATTTACTCGCGGTCAAGCAGCCTATACTGTTAACTGTTACCTAGCCAGGTTAGTCATCTACCATTTTACCAAATTTTATCAAAAAACTGTTTAGCCATTTTAGGTGTGAAAGCACAGCAAACAAACGCCACTTTCGAGTCTAGCAATTTGGATATAAAATTGTTTTATTTTTTTAAGTGCTATTTAATTTGGGAACTATCGAATAATTTTATTTTATGTTTAATTTTATGTTTATAAGTAGTACAATGCGCTAACACCACGTATAGATATTCATTAGTTATTTTAATTAAAGAAAAATGCATTTAAATATTTAGTGTTTGGCTGGCCAATTTAAAAATATTAAAAATAGATATAACATTTTTTTTTCATATTTCATAATAATTCTTTATGTGTACTCATCATCACCTACCTTCTTCAGCGTTATACCCTTCTCTAGTCTACCTTGTAATTGATGGAGAAATAATAAGAAATTACATAAGTTTTTTATCAATAATAATAGAAAGGAGTGAATAGGAACCTAATAATAATATAAGTTTATTATTGTTCACATAGAGTGCGTTGTATACAAAATATGTAAAGGGTGTTCCTATTAGCGGACGTCTAGTGCTTGTTTACATTCGCACCTTTCCTGTCTCACGGTGTTCCACAGATTATAATTATAATAGTTACTACGGCTTTTGTGCCATTTACATACCACCAGCCGATACTAAATAGGAAAATTTGGAGTGTAAGGGACAGCTGCCCGCAAACTAATTGGGTTGCTTAGTCAACGAAACTGATCAACAAAGAAATTCTTTCAGGAAATGAAAAAACAATATATGGCTTTCCCATTCAAATTGTCTGATTGAGATGTTAGTAGAATATTTAACACGCTAGTCGAATAAAATAAAATAAAATAAATTGGCCAAGAGCGTGTCGGACACGCCCATATGTAGGGTTCCGTAGCCTTATTATGTTTACTTATAATAACATAATTATCTCTAAAATTTGATTTCAAGCTTATACAAAAGCTGTATAAGGATCATTTTACTTTTACAGATTAAGTAAGTAGTTGAACCCTAAAAATGGCCCGTACATAAAAATTGTGTCAGCTGCTGATCTAGTAATTTTTTATGGGAGCGTCATTTGTGAGTATGACAACAAACACTGTGTAAAAAACTTATTTTAAAAAATAATAAAAAACTACATCGATTTTAAAGATGGCACCCCATGATGACCGTGATGACATCCATTTTAAGTAAACGGTGTTTGTAAAATTTGCTACGCCGTAGCAGAGATCGGTAGCAATTCCAGTCGTGTAGCAATTAACTCTTAGCTTAATTTTTAAAATTAACTCTTTTTATTTGTTTGGTGACCTAAAATGCTAAACAAATTTTAATCAAATTTAGCAGAATAAAAGATATAACAAGGCATACTACTTACAGCAGGATAATATTTCATTCTCACAGGAAAAATCATTTAGCCGCACACGAAACCGTGTGGTGTAAAACTTTGAATTGTGCTACCTATCCATGAAACTGAACAACATTCCCCTAGAAACTTTGATCTCTTTATTAAAATATCCCTAAACACAAAATTACTTTAGCAGCTGACACTATTTTCATGCGTAATTAATGTTTCATATCTTAACTTAATTCCAAAGGTAAAGTTGTTCAGTTTTATCATGGACATAATATTATGTTTTATAAAAAAGTTCATAATGATTGAAAAAAAGACACATGTGGGCAGTAGGCTACGTATTCATAAGCCAACACGTGCCGTTCATTGTAACTAAGCTAAATTGTTTTGTAAGTTTGCAACAATGCTGTTGACTAATAACTAGAAAAAAAAAATTACAATAATGTTCATAATGTAGTATAATTTTTTAATATTTAGTTTCTCTAAAGATAATGTAAATTTTGTATAGGTAGGTACTATGCGAAATGCAGATCGACTTCTGTGTAGAGTCTCCAGAATTCAATCTAATCAATTAGGTAGCTTACTGAATTGTTTCAAAATCAATTTCGCCGATTTTCTGCAATACATATCCGACAGATGAAAAGAGTGTGCGTCAGTACAAAAAATACATCATTCACAAAACTATTACA